>JAADXL010000588.1:0-21592 GCA_023337755.1 Pythium aristosporum | reverse complement strand
CCCACGAGAGTGCCTGTCAAGAGTTCGCGTCGCTGCTTCGTTGTGCGTGCCAGTGTGGTTTGTGGGTAGAAATCCATCGGCGTCTTATCGCTCATTGCGTCCACGGGCATAGTTCGCTCACTGTAGGCGCGAAGATCTCTCACGCTGCGTTCAAACCTCCAATGTGTCCAGTCGAGATTGCGCTTGCTGCGAAAAAGATAGTTTTCGTACTGAGAGAGCAGTTCGAGTTGTAGCTGTCTGCTGAGCTCGTGCAACTCCGCCGCGTCTTGCTCTGAGAGTCGCAGAGTTGGTACGGTATGTGTGGATACCGTTTTCTTGGCCATCTGTATAGACGCCTGTGCAGTAGAATTGAGAATGAGCCACGTCGGCAAGGTTCCTCGACGTCCTACTTGATCCTAGTTGAAGGTTAAGGCGAATGCCTCCCGTCGCCCCTCGGTCGGAGTCTTGAGATGAGCCACTCGAAGTGGCTCATCTCAAGATCCCGACTGAAGATACACGCAACTCTACGTGGATAGACACGGGTTGCAACGGCCAGAAGATCGCTGAACATAAACCTCCTGATTGATGGGTGCGACGCTCGAAAGCGAGCCATCGATTTTGTGACGCGCCTGCAGAGGAAGCCCACGGTGCATGTCGTTTGCTTGCAATCGCTGCGAACGAATATTCGGATGAGTCCAGCGCGCTGAGCTGGATCTGTACACAACGGCACCAAGCGGTCAGCACGCAATCAGAACGTGTCTGGGTGTCCGTGTAGAAGACACTCTCGTCTTGCTTCCCCAACAGGATACAGTCACAGCCATTTGCTCATCGGGTGAGTCATCCATCGAACACGATGCAGGGCACTGCACGAGCGAAGCAGTACCGGAGATGTCCATGATGGATATTGGTTCAATGGTGGATGCCACTGGTGGGCGTGCCGTGTATGGTACAGTGTACAGTATCCAGTGAAGTGCGCGACAAGATACAGGTAACTCCAAGTCCGCGTTTAGTATCAAGTGAGACCCTCGTGACGTCACCCGTTCGAGCAGTTTTTGATTCGCTAAAAATCGAGACCGAACCAACTCTCCTTGGATGAAGAGAGAGAGAGCGAGAGAGAGATAACTGAGAAGGTCGAGAAGAATGAGTCTCACGGTCGCGGCGGCTGTTCGCATGGGCGTGGCGGCGGCGATTGCGTCGCTGATGGCGCGCCGGGGGCTCAAGAAAAAGTCGTTGGACGCGTCCGGTGCAGCGGCTGCGTTCGCGGTCGGCTTCTCGTCAATGGCCAGCGGCTACCGCTTTGGTACGGCAAGCCGCGTTCAACAACAACGAAAAGATACACCCCTTTGTTCATCAGACTGACGCATTAGTATCCAGGGGTCTTGCTCATCGGCTTTTACGTCTCGGGGAGCAAGCTCACAAACATCAAGGCGAGTGCCAAGCAAAAGTTGGATGAAAACTACAAGATCGGTGGTCAGAGGTCGGCCCGGCAGGTACGGGGAGACGGGGGGCGAACCACGCGCGCCCACGAATCGGTGTTCTACGACGTATCTCATACTCTATCCTACTTTCTAAGGTGCTCGCGTGCAGTCTGCTCGCCTCCGCGATCGCTGTTTACTACCAACTCACTGTTGGGGGAAGTGATTCGGCGCGACTCGACTTTGCGACAACGCCGCTGCCATCAGCGTGCTTGGCAGCCTACATCGGCCACTATGCGTGCTGCGCGGCCGATACGTGGGGCTCGGAGCTCGGCGTGCTGAGTAAGAGCGACCCCGTGCTGATCACGACGCTGCGGCGCGTCCCGCCGGGGACGAACGGCGGCGTGTCGCTTGTAGGTACACTGGCGTCACTCGGCGGCGGCGCGTTTGTCGGCGCGCTCTACTACGTCATGAGCCTCTTCACGGGCTCCGCTCAGCTCCACACGATCACGCTGGGAGCCGCGACTGGCGTGCTGGGCTCGCTGCTGGACTCGCTCCTCGGGGCGACGCTGCAGGCGACGTGGTACAACCCCGAGACCAAGCAAATCTGCCATGAAGATGGCAAGAAGGACGCAGACGCGAGGCGCAAGCTCAAGCACATTTGCGGATCCGACTGGCTCAGCAACGAGCAGGTCAACGCCGTGTCGGTCGTCGTCACGACGCTCGCGAGCGCCGCGATTGCCCGCATACTGTTTTAGGGCATTTAATTTGAGGTACTGATGTAAGATTCGGAGTGGTATGGAATCAGATGGGGATCCATAATGTATTGCGGGTTTTGGTGGCGCGTAGTGGCTCGTACAGCGTGTGTGCATAGAGCAGGAATATTAGTTTATAGAGGTATTGACTTTCCCCGTCCCATCCATGCTGGTGAGCTGCTCATCCAAACGACTTCTCCCTGCACGCGACTGAACGGACGAGTCGCACGCAACACTGGAGCTCTGTCTGTGCCTTCAGTGCCGTACACTATGTCACTGTGAATTGGGCGGATCAGCGGCTTGCGACTTGCCCCTTCACTCCGGAAGCTCCCTGACCTGAGAACACGGGAAGAGAAAGACTGGAGACTTTCTTTCCTGTCACTGACTGGCCCGCCGTTTGCAGCGAGAGAGAGAGAGAGAGCCCGGGCGGACTTAGTCAATTGTTTACAAACCCGTAAAGTGCCTGTCGAGCTGCTCTCTCCACCGCACTTCCCAGCATCACAACCAAAGCGCCCACCGAGACACTCTTCGCGCGCGGGTATCCAGTATAATATACCAGGACGCGGATCGCGGGTGCTGCTAGAGCATTGAGAAGGCTCGCAACTCTCTTGCGCTATCTGCAAATCGACGATTGGCGCTACTGCCACGTGACCGCGGGCCTTTTTCCCAACAACTGCTGTTGTCAGCGTTCGTCGCGTGCGTCGCACTGTGCACCGCCGTCTGTGTCCGCGGAAGAACGCATGACTGCTGGCCGGTCGTTCATTGCAGCGCCCGATCGACCCCACTTTGCCTCGATGACCAAATCCAACAGAAGGCCGTCAGCGGCGACCATGCCGCAGCTCCAACTCACGCCGGCGGACGAGGACGCGCTTCGGCAACTCGCCAACGATCTGGAGACTGAGATCGTCGAGGTCTATGAAGAGTTCCTCTATGCGCATGCCCGGCAGGTCGACTCGCTGCGGTGGAAGCAGGTCAAGTCCCACCAAGACATCAAGGTCTACTGCGAGCGCGACGTGAACATGCGGTCCATCAACCGACTGCAGCCGTTCTTTCCATCGTCGAGCCGAGACCTCGAAAAGAACCCGCTCGGCCCACAGGGACTGCTTGCTGCGTCCACGCGCGTGCCCATCAAGATGGTCACCGGCACGGTGGTCGGCTCGCTTGACGATGCCATGTACGGCGGCGCCTTCCACGACACGGCGTCGCTGCGACTGCGCAACAAGTACCAGCATCAGACGTTGCAGGACTGCGCTGTCCTGAGTGTGATCGACGAGGCCACAGACGAGGACCCGTTCCGGTTCTTGGGGGTCGCCTGGTACTACAAGTCGCTGGGGATTCCGGGTATCATCAGCGACCGCGATATGCTGCTCATCGCGCAGACACGGCTCAGCCAGCTGAGCACGGGCGAGCGGATCGGTGTGCACCTCTACCACTCGATCCAGCACGAAGATTTCCCCGCGGCGAGCGAGTTCTCGGTCGTGCGCATGAGCGTGTCCCTCGTGATCATATTCAGGCAAATGGATGACCGGAGTATCGACGTGTTTATGCTCGACGTGATGGACCCCAAGGGCAGCACGCCGACCATCCTCAATGTCCAGGAGGCGGCCAAGACTCTTGTGGCCAACACATATATGTGTGCCACGGGCGTCAAGAAGAAACTCCACTGGTGCATGCGCGAGACGCAGCGCAAGCGGTCTCGCTCGCGTGCGGGCACTCATGTGCTGGATATGGACGACAGCCCGCACATCGACTCGTGCAGCGTCTGCACGAAATCCTGTCGTCGCCTGTTCAGCGGGCCGAGCTCGCTTTGCCACCTCTGTCGAAAGGTATGTGTCTCTTGTGATACATCTCATCCCCGATTGTTTGGGCTCACCTGTATGTCGTCATGACAATAGCTTACGTGCTCCAAGTGCTGCATCACGCAGCCGATCCTCATGGACACTGAGACCGAGACCAAACCGTTCGGCTTTTGTCGCGTCTGTTTCATCGGCGTGAAGAACCGCTCAACTATCCAAATCGCTCGCGCAGAAGTCTACGAGCGACGCGTGATGCGCGCGCGTGCGTTCTCGGATCGCCCGCCAAGCGACAGCGGCACATCGTCCACAATCTCCACGATCTCGCGTTAAAATACCTTTAACGTGAACATTCTAATTACACCAATCACGCATCTACTGTAGTATACCATCCTCTAGTCGACCTCTTCGGCGTCGGGCACGGTCGTCGCACCGGAGGCGACACTGAAGGCCTTGCCCCGATGTGGACCAGCAAACCGTCCATGGCCCACGCGCGTGCTCACGCCCATCGCGGAGGCGGAAGGAGTCGTCGCTGTAGGCGCTGGGGTGAGCCCGTCGAATGTGAGTACGGTCGTGAGCCGCTTACTGCTTGTAGTTGTCGCCCGCCGACGGCCGCCGCCCGTCTCCATGCCAATGCCACCGCCCACTCCACCAGATCCAGGCGTCGGCAGCAGGTTGATCGCAAAGTTCGGGTCAATTCCGGCGTTCGATGGTCGCCCACGTCCGCTCATCGTGCGGCCAACTGGTAGCGGCGTCGCCCGCACAGAAGACGGTATCGACGTGAAACGACCGCTGGCCATGTCGCCGCTGGCCATATCGCTCGAAGCCGACACGCCGCGTTCAATCAAGTCGCTCACAGCCACGTCGAAGGATCGCTCACGGTTCGACGTCACAATACAGTGGAGACAGAATGACAGCGCCTTTTGCCGGATCTCGCCCGTCACGTCGTCGCTTTGTTGGTCATCCTCACCGGACATCGCTGGGCCCATGGCAAAGCTGAGCTTTTTGACCACACTGCACCGTGTACACACGAGCTGGCTACACACCATGCAGGCACACGCACTTCGCCGCAGCAGGCCACTGCAGTCCTTGTGGCACAGTGAGCACGAGGTCGACGATGCCGTGTCATTGTCTCCATCGGCGTTCAGCCCGAGCTCCTGTGCGGCGGCTCGCATCTCTTCCATTTCCGCAGCACTTATCTTGCGGGTCTGCCGCATGATGGCCGTGAGCTTGCGGCGCCGGCGGCCCGACTGTTTGGCGCACCACGTGAGCTTCTTGAGGTTGGCACACTCGAGCGCGTCGCCGGGCGCTTGGAGCATCATGTCGGCGGAGAGCGACGTCGCGAGCATTTGCGAGACACGGCCGCCGCTCGGGTCAAAGTAGCCCCGCATAAACACGTCCACAGTCTTGCCGTCGGACCGCTGGCGGTAGAGCTGGCACATGGAGATCTTGGCGCGCACGGCATTGTCGTTGAGATGGGCCATGGACTTGAAGTTGACCGAGTGGAGAATGCGGAAGCCAATGACCTCGCCGCTTTCCATGGGCGTCGCGCCGATCGACTCGAGGTACATGAGATCTCGTCGCTTGAGCAGCGTCTTGGACGACGAGCCACCGGAGCCAAAGCTCTGGAGGGCCCACTTAACACCGGTAAACTGGAACGGCTCCTCGAGGCTCGCACAGTCCAATACGGACAGCACGGCGGCGTCGTGGACGGTGCCGCTCGAATAGGATCCCTGCAGCTTCATCTCGAGTGACGACTCGCTGAGAAATCCATACAGGATATCGTCGAGCTGGCCAGCAATCGAGCCATACGTCATCATCATTGGCAGCGTGTCTGTCGAGCTGTTGACGACCTTGTTCCACCCTTTTTGTTTTTGCTTGTAGGAAACGAGATGGTCGCGCTTCTTCACGAGCTTCCACTGGCTCGGATTCGCCTGGCGGTTGTTCACGTGGACGTGGGTCTCATACGCTGTGATGACATCGGCGAGCAGTGACGCCGCAAGATCCCGTAGCTTTTCGTTCTCTTCGCGGGTCAGCTGCAGAGCTCTTCCGCCGGAGCTCGCGCGACGCACGGGCGCAAAGATATTGCGGAATGAGTTGGCGTCGTTCTCAAACGGACGGTCGTGGTCGGTCTGCAGATCGCTATGGAGCGGCGTGCGTACGCTGGAGGCGGCATTGCTGGCTGTGCGCGCGGGCAATTGGCTCGGGTACCGGTAGCTCTCGAGTGCCTCGGGGGCCACGCCCGAGCTGTCGGGCGTCGGGAAGAGCACGGGCGTGCCCGGCATCGGGCGGCGGCTATTGGGCGTGGCCGTCATGGCGCGCGCGCGCGGCGTACGGAAGGACCGCATGGATCGGTAAGTGATGTTATGGGGGCGAGCAGAATAGTCGGCGCCGAGAGTCGCGCGGTCGTAGCGTCGCGTGTGTCAGTGTCAGCCGAGCGGCGCTGTCAGCTCAGCGCGGCTGATGGACCACCCAGCCAGAGACGACGTATGCACAACGCAGTCGCAGATCCAGTCTTGTGACCGGCCACTGCACCTGTGCACCTACGATACTGTGGTCGGTATCCGGTGCCGAGAGCTGGCTCGGATCCACGGACGGGAATAATCGGTAGTATTCTCTGTCAGCTTTGGGAAAGTAGGCTGATGTCGCGGCTTCAGCTGCTCCGCGTTGCGTGGTTGGAGATCGCGTCCGGAGAGGCGGCGGCGGCACGGAAAGAAAGGGGAAAGCCTTTACAAGAAAAGCGCGGCACGCGCCGAGCCGGCAGCGGAATCTGAGCTTAGTAGCGGGCGAGGCGATTGACTGTGGGCGCCGACGGTACGCTTGACTGTACACCTGTACTGTACACCTGCGGGACTCGCCGGTCGAGGCGGGAGAGGGAGATTCAGCTCAGCAGCTGGAATGAGTTGGCCTCATGGCTACGCACTGTAATCATGCATAACTGGACACTCTCTTGCAGCCAGATGCCCCCAGTTTACAAACGATTGCTCCTCTGCAAACCCATTCCCCGTGGGATCTCGATGCCATGCGGTGTATCCGAATAGACAGGATTGAGCGGCAGGCCAGCTGGTTCCGCGCACGCCAGCTGATTCCTCGGAGCGTCCTCCACGCTGTACCTCACCAAGTAGCGCGCACTTCGAGCTCGGTCATCAATGCGCAAATACAGTCCGATGAGACATGACAAGACCCGGCGCCAGCCACGAGTTGGTGGGGGGACTCCGCAACATACAGTAGACGAGACTTCGCTCAGCCAACTCGTATTATAATACTGTAGTACACACTCCATTGTGTTGCCATGCCCCCGGCCTGGGAGGAGGATTCTAATACCACCGTTGATCCTGGCTGGAGCGTAATGGATCACCAGGACGCTCGCCGACCTGTCGTGGACGAAGTGCGGGACCGACTCCGGGTTCACTCGATGTCGCGGGGATGTGAAGACGTCCTGATGCTCCACGCCACTAGTAATTGTGGCTTGCTGGTCTTTCCACGCGGGCCTTCCAGTGTCGTCTCTCTCGGTGATTGCATATCGACATATTGTGGAGAAGCCTCTCTGCCACGCGTCTTCAAGAGTCCACGTATGCCATGGAGCTGATGAGCCAGGGTCTAGTATCTGCATTCTTCCTACCAGATCTCGCACCAGCGGCGAGTACAAAGTAGCGGCCACCGGTGGTCCACGTGTTTGGCCGCCAAACCACACTTTGGTGGTCACTCCCCCGTCAAATTCGTGGACCACGCGTGGCCGCCTTGTCGTGGGAGTCTCACGTACCAGCCAAGCTTGTGGCTTGTCCAGTGAATCCCTCCCAGGGATCTCGAGACTCCCTGTGATACTAAAACTAGGATGTAGACGAGTTCAACCATCGGCATGATGAGCTGTCATTGATAATGTTCCACGTGTCGCCAAGCGAGAGGCACGTCAGCGACATCGTCGGTCGAGAGGAACTAGACATGATCGTCTATAGTCACGGATGCAGTCGTGCAGTCACCTTTTGATGTGCGCCAAGCGGTGGCACTGGAACCGGATCTGGCGAGATTGGGCCCTCTCTGCTCGGCGAACTCTCCGACCCCACGCTCCTCAAGGTCCCCGAGCACGACCGCATGACAGTCGAGACATCCTCGTCCAGTGCGGCACAACGCAATCCTCCGCCACTCTCGGAAGCCTCCACCTTCCACACTTCCGCTTTGCATTCAACACGCCGCTCAACCATGCATAAAAGGGCCCGAATGTGCTGGCGATGATCCGGGGATAACTCTTCATGAACACGTCGTGATGTCGACCAGGCGTTACAGTCTCCGAGGGATCGCGATGAAAGTGCGCAAATATCCCGCCGGGTTTAGTATTTTTTTCATTTTCGTCAACACCGTGGATGAGCTGATGGTGACCCATTGCAGCTGAAGCTTTTGGAACCCAGTCTTGTTCAGACGTGGCTCGGATACAGTGCTTTCGGACTGACGGGATGCCATGCGAGGGTCCGGAATAGACTACAGCAGACAGCACAGCAACGGCGACCACGAGAATAGCGGTGCTGATGTGGTGTTTCTTCGTCACCTGGACGGTCTTGATGTGTGGGTGGCGACAGCACGCCTCCGAGCAACTTCAGTTCACGAAGTTGCTCGGAGGCACGCAGTCGCAGTAGATTAAACTTTAATCTCAATCGAGATTCGCATGGGCCTACGTACAGTTCCCGCAGTGAAGGACTTCGACGTCTTTTAACAGTAAGGGGTCGTTTACAATCTGTCCGCAATATCTTGGAAGCTCTGAAGCATGTGGACTCATTTGGGAACCACAAAGCAATGAATGCTATCCTCATACGCAACCTCCAGCCAAATCTGTCCGCCGCTTTCTGTCCAGGAGCATGAATGGCTACATACATGGATAGGGCCACGGCAACTGACAGCACAAGTGGCGCTCAGTGCTGCACCGCTCCAGAGTGTGGAATAGAGTGACTTGAGTTGCTTGGTCTACAGTTTAACCTGCACGCCAGTGGCTTACAGTGCATGTGCCGAATCCAATACAGAACATCAAGAAGAACGCCAGGAGATGAAAGACGGGGCCGTTTCAACTCGCGGGCTCTTCATGGAGACCTGGGAGGTGCGGCACCTCCCAGTCTGGGGGATCCACTCGCTCCAGACAGCCGGAGCGGAAGGAAAAAATCGGGCCGGCGTAATCAGACCAGGATTATCTCTCGGGTTATCTTCCAGGCATGCGTTACCGTAGATGTGGTTTCACCTCGCTCGTATAATAGGTAAAACCTCGTTTGGGGTCTGATGTACAACTCGCTTTTCGCTGGTGAAGATCCCATGCCCATCACCTGAAGAAAACGAAATGAAAGCGGGTCTTGGGCAGCTGACGATCATTCCGCCTGTACAGTACGACGTAGTACAGCACAAGTCCTGCTTGGAAAATGCGATGACTGCTCGGCTAACAGTCATCGCGTTGTCACCTCAGTCACTGCACTGCTTTGTTGGGGCACCATTCTCTCTCTTAGAGGGGCTGATAGCTTCTTCCAGCCCGACTAAGCATCCCCGGGTTTCCAACGGTCGGCCAACTTCAGAGGCGCGGGCATGGCGCACTTGAACGTATCGCCCTTGCAACTGCCTTCGACCCCCGTCCACTACGCAAACGCATCTTCTCCGGACGAAAGCTGCATGGTGGAGGCGTTCGATGGAGACGGTTTCCCGTACGGTGACAAGCCCCAGGGCATCCACTCCGCCGATGGCTCGTGCGCGACTACCAATGCGCTCGAGGTGCTTGCCTCTCTAGACGACTACGGACCAGTGAATCCACATCCACAGTATCCGCCGCCGGACGGCGCGTCCGGATTTCCTCGTGCTGAAAGAGCTCGCACTGGACCCAAGACCAAAATGACAGTCGAGGAAAAGAAGCGTCGCAACCGCGACTGCATGCGCCGCCTGCGCAATCGGCGAAACGACCTCGTCTCGACCATGCGCCTCGAGATTCAGGAGCTCGAGGCCCATCTCAACCGGCAAATGGACCTTTCGCAGGGTAGCGGCAGCCATCATCCAGAGAATCCAGAGAATCCAGACCAGAGTCGTCGTCAAGCGCTGCAACAACTGGAGATGGACCACGTGCGCATCAAGACGGCAATGCGGCGCCTCCGTGAAGAGAACTACTGGCTGCAGAAGCAGATCGAGCAGCGGCAAGAGTTTCTGACCCCGCTCCAGCAAGTCGTCCAGGACGAGTCTCCGCTAATCGATCTGGATGCGATCGAAAGAGAAGAGATGGGCGATTGGATCCGCAATACGCACCACTTTATCCCGCCGCTGGAGGAAGACAGAGCCTGTGAGATTGTCATGGAGAGCTACCGCCTTATCCAAGAGGGCGTCCGTCTCAGCGAGAAAATCCAGTCATCACC
Source organism: Pythium aristosporum (assembly GCA_023337755.1). Classification (NCBI taxonomy): domain Eukaryota; phylum Oomycota; class Peronosporomycetes; order Pythiales; family Pythiaceae; genus Pythium; species Pythium aristosporum. The sequence goes on along the minus strand of JAADXL010000588.1, from coordinate 11,279 downwards.
AAACGCCGTGCTCGGCTGGTCGGACCAGCGCTCCGTGGACAGGCACTGGGCCAATTTCATGATGCGCAAGACGTTTCCGCACGAACAGCCTCGTCAGCTTGCACTCAAGACGTGGGACATGCTGAGCCGCCCGGCTGAGATCAGCGCGTTCCAGCCCAAGGCGTACGAGATGAAAGTGCTCCAGCGGCTCAACGAGTTCACGCTCGTGGTGGCGCGCCGGACCTACTTTGAGCACACCAAGCTCAGCTACTGCATGGTCTACTTACTGTTTCTGCTCGAGACGGACTCGGGATTTGTCATTGGCTCGCGGTCGCTGGATCCAGACGAGTCCCGCATGCAGGCATTCGTGTCCGAGCGCACGGTCGTCGCGAAGCCGTTCCACTGCTTCCACATCCAGAGTGACCGCGCGTCCGGGGGCTGCACGGTCACGTTTGCGGGGCGCGTCGACAATGTGGTCGAGGGCTGTGCACGGGGTTGTGCCATGGACATGCTGCTGGCCATGATGCGCTGGGAGAACTACTGCGTCTCGCCGCTCTGGCAATTGACCTCGTAAATGTCGTTTTTGATTTTTGTCAATGTAGTATGTACGGAGAAACCCGATAATTTTTCTAATCACTTCGAGATGAGTCTACATTTCCCAAGTACGACTACCGGTGCCTCGACTGGTAGAAGCCGTATGCCAACCCAGGGACGAGAAAGCCGATAATGAGGAGCGCGTCACTCACGCCGGCGATGAGGTTCTTCACAATCAAGTACCCGCAGATAACTGTGGGAATCACGGTAATGGACACGAGCAAGAATATGCCACCAGGCACGAGTGACGGCCGTGGCATGTATGGCAGCGTGATTCGCAGTTGTATGGCTGCAGCGAAGATTGTGAACGTCACGAGCGCGGCAAACACATTGGCCACGGGCACGAGTGTGGCCGTGTCGACGCCCGCGAGCACGGCCGTGAGCGCCATGGTGAGCAGGATCGAGTACTGCGGACTGCCAAAAGTCTCGTTGCGGATGCCAAAGATCTGTGGCAACAGTTGGCTGTCGGCCATGCCGGCCATCTCGAACGACTTGCAAAAGAGACTCGACATGAAGAGTCCAACGTTGGAACTCAGTGTCGAGATGACCAGCAGCACGCGGAGAAATTGTCCACCGACTGCCATGGCGCCGTCGACGTAGATTCCACGCGTGAACTCGTGCCAGGCCACAGTCTGCGTGACGAGTGTCGCTGGGATGGGCAAAATGTAGGCGCACATGGTGAGCGTCAGTGTGAAGGCGATCGCCCTCGAGTACACGCGCGCCGGATTCAGCACTTGGCCCCCGAAGACCGAGGCCATCTGGATCCCGTCGTAGTTCCAGAAGACGGCGTTCAGGATATCGTAGTACGATGCCTCACTGCTCGCGTCGAGCTCGGGGGGATCTTCTCGTGCAAACTCCGTCATGTTGTCGTGACGCACGATGCCGAGCTGGTGGCCGTCCTGGAACTCGGCGAGGCACCAGATGATGTAAAGAACGAGCGGCACCAAGACGCAGCACAGCAGCGCGATGGCGCCGCGGCCGATTAGCCGTGTCGAGAGAAACGTGGGCAGTGACAGTACGAGGCTGACCCCGGCTTTACTCACGTACGCGAGCGTTGGTCCAGGCGTCTCCAAGTGGCCGTACTGGTAGATAAAGTCGAGTAAGTACGTCGGGTAAATTGCGGCGCCGAGGATGCCAGCGACCCAGGACCAGTAGCCGATCTGCAAGCCCCAGAAGGCGCCAAAGGCGTTCGTGGCCCAGATCGTGAAGCCGCCGTCCTCGGGAAACGCTGAGCAGAGTTCCGTGACCACAGCGCCGTAAGGAATCGTGAACACGAGCGGATAGAGTATCAACGCGAGCATGCCTGGCAGCGGCCCGCCCATCGCGACAATGGATTCGGACCCGAGCGGTCCGCCGCAGCCGTAGAAGAACGTAATGGCCGCGACGCCGCTCGTCCCCAGTACACGGGGTGACATGCGGACATAGTCAAAAGGTATGCGCGACAAGCTCTCGGGCATGTTGTAGATGCCCGATTTGGAATCGGGTGCCGTAGGCGACTCGAGGATGTGGTCGACGTGGTCATGATCGGTGAAGAAGCGATGCGGTCCGGACGGCAGTCGTTGCGGCGTGGCTTGGATGTCGGAGGCGTAGAGGTGGCCGCCTTGCTTCATGGACGGAGAAGAGTACGAGGAGAAAATATCAACTTGAGCCGATTCGGGAGGAAATGGGGCAACGTGAAATGGGAAGACCTGGCGCGTGGTCACCACGCGCCAGGTCCACGCCGTGGTGGCCGTGAACAACTGGAATGGCATGATGGTCAGTCAAGTTGACCGGCAGACGCGGCTGCGGGAGCATCTCGTGGCCCACGAGATGCCGAGTCGTGGGAAAGTAGTAATGGGCGAACCTGGTCCCAAGTGAAGATACCACTGAAGAAAAGGGTTAGGTGGGAAGATCTTGGGTTGGAGCGAGAGCCCATGCCGCGCGAACCCCTCGGAGCATGATCGATGGAGACCCCACATCTGCCACCATTTGTGACACTGGCCTATAGAAGCGGGCTAGTGAAAAGCGAAGTTGGCAAGCAAACCCCGCGCAATATATTACAGTGATAGCCTCATGATGCCCCACGCATGTCAGGTGCTGGCATGGTGGGGCCGAAACTTCAGCGCTTCGAAGTGCTGGGAGTATCCTACCAGTATCCTCGTAGCTCCAGCCGTCCCGTTCTCTCTAGGATTATTCATGGCAACATGGACAGGGCCACGACACCTGCGGTGCAGAATGGTAAGACGTGTGCATTGCTTAGGTCGTGGAACACACATAACGTGACAATCCGCATGCCCCATGCAAGTGGCTTCGCACTGTTTGGAGGCAGCATTGAGAAATACCGAGGAAAACTCGGGGGATACACGAATTAGCTGTAAAGAGTATTAATTAATATCGTGAACTATGACGCGACTCGCTCTCTTCAGCGCACAGCACCTCCATTTCTCCCCCAACCGTAGCACTTCGGAATCTCATACTGCAGAGCGTTCCCGCCCACAGGAAGGAACGCCGTCGAAAGTTTCACCAACGGACACTGTACCACCTCTAGTGGGTTGGCGAGGAAAGAGTCCTCTCTATCAGAACCAAGTGAGACTGTTCTGTAGTGCACCTGTCAAATCGTTGCACCGATCGCGAAAAAGGATATCTCGACCTTCGATCGTGTCGTGCCAGAACCGTTCCCTTGAATCACAGTACTCCTTTTCAGTACACAAGAGTAGTTTCACTGCGATACGACGTATAGTACGAAGACTGCTACAGGTACGTAGCAGCAGGTCGAGGATGTGGATTTATCAGCACAATGTTTCGGTGTCCATGGATTTGCTATAAAGTCCTAATCCTTCCTTACGTCCAGCGCACCGACCAGAACCCGTACGCGATGCCGGCGATCAGCAACCCGGCAAACAGGAGCGACGCGGCCAGCAGATTCAAGAACACTTGGAGCAGAATATAGCCGAGCACGACAGCAGGCATCGCCGCAAACACCATGAGCCCGACAACGCCACCCGGCACTTTGGTGGGTCGAGGGATGTACGGCAGCGTCATGCGCAGCCGCATGGCCGCGACGATGATCACGAACTGCACGATCGCGGCAAAGGCGTTGCTCAGGTGCACGAGGTCGTCCGACTGAATACAAGCCATGAGTGCCGCCACGACGGTCGTGAGGCCAATACCGTACGTCGGCGCCTCATACCTGACACTACGTTTCGAGAGCGACAGCGGCAGCAGGCGGTTGGACGCCATGCCACTAAGCATGAAGCTCTTGATGAAAATACCCGACGTGAACTGGCCAGCGACTGCACACAGCGAGCCAACGAGGACAACCGTGCTGAGAATCTTGCCACCAATGTCGAGCGCCATGGTCGGGAACGAGTCGAGCTCAAACTGGAGCCACGAGAGACTGTCGGCGAGCAGTGACGCCGGCAGCGGGATGATGTAGGTCGCGACAATAAGCAGCACGGTAAAGAAAATGGCGCGCGGGTATGTGCGTGACGGATTGAGCACTTCGCCACCAAACACCGAGGCCATGTAGATGCCGTCGAATTTGGAAAACAGCGTGTTGATGAGATGGTCCCACTGGATGTCGACTGGACCACTCTTTATCACGTCGTTCGTGTTGGGGTCGAAAACGTCGTCCCGGCGGCGGACTTCAAAGAGATGGTCAAAGGTCTTGGCGGTCGTAAACGCCCAGACCGAGTACGTGAGAAACGTGACGATCGTGACAGTCACCAGCAGCAGCGTATAGCGGCTCACGGGCAGTGAGCCAAACAATGCCGGCACCCCCAACAAGAGTGCGATGCCGATTCTAACGCAGTACTCGAGTGGTTGGCTTGCAGACAAGTGTTCGCCGTGACCATAGTAGTGGAGAAGTAGCCTGAGAATCGTAGCCGGCGCGACGGCGATGCGGATCACGCCCGCGATCCAGGACCAGTAGCCGACCTGGAACGCCCAGAACGGACCAAAGGCGTTGAGCACCCAGATCGTGAAGCCACCGTCCTCGGGGAACGCCGAGCAGAGTTCGGCGACGATGTAGGCGTATGGGATTGTCATAAAGAGCGGGTACACGACAAGCGAGATGAGTCCGATGAGCGAGCCACCTGAGCTCATGATCGGCTCCGAGCCGATGGGGCCGCCGCTCGAGAAGAGGTACGTGATCGCGACGATACCCAGCGTACCCAACACGCGGTAGTTGATGTGCCGCTGTGCGTGCTCGTCAAAGTTGCCCTTGAACGCGGTCTGCGGCGACTCGAGGATCATGTCGATCTTCTCCATGTCACTCCCTTCCATGAGCGAGTCTTCGGTTTGCTGTCGCCCGCCAAACTGGGGCTGCGCAGGAGGAGCGTGCTGCTCCTGGTGGTGGTGGTACTGAGGGTTGAACGGCGACGATTGCTGTTTCCCGTAGGAGCCGTGGGTAGGTTGGGACGACATTGGTGAACGATTTGCTTGCTTATGAATGAAGTCGGAACGCAGATGAATGAAGGTGGAGACGTCGGAGGCAGGAACGAAGATAGATGGTCTCACTCGATACCGCGAGGGGTGGGCGTCCAGACTGCCACGTATGGAAGAAACTAGAGTGCTGCTCTTCTGGATTATCGCGCGTTATACGCGAGTCGGCGCGAAGGACGTCGCGTTTCGGGTGTGGAAGAAAACCGAGTGAAAGAGTGAGAGGACTTGCTTCTCCGGAAGGTCTGCTGAAGACGAACGCTGTGAGACGATGCGAGCACTGTTCTCGGCGGAAAGAACAAGAGTGCGTGGGATCACCAAGCGACACCCAGGCCTTGGACTAGACCAAGTGTCGCCAGCGAGGGTCCCTCGTCTGGCCACTGGCCCCTCTCCGCAGCGGTATGCTCATTTAAAATCCAACCAGATTGGATCGGCCTTAGTGCATAAGAACGACTTGTCGCCCAGCTGGATGCAGTTGCAGGGCTCAACATTGTTGAATGCTTTCAAGTATCCGTTTTAAGCGGTTATCAGTTTATATGAATCTTTTCCACAGTATTGAAGCTACTGAATTCTTTCTGAAGCATACGTTATTGAAGGTACAAGGGTGTAACAGTATGAGATAGGGCGTACTGTCCAGAATGCTAACCTAGCACCCAGAACTTGCGACGGAGGCTCAATTCCGCACCCAATCATTCAGTTCAGTATCTAAAATGCAGGCACAATAGCATGCAATCACATCCCGACGTGAACATCTTTCCCATAATTAACAATAGATCCAGCAGGTCCACAGCCAGGCCAAGAGCTCAGACCCGGTCTTGTCGTCCACGCGCGCGGAAAGGCTGAATTTGTCAAAACCGTACGCTGAAACTGACTGGAGGGAGTTGATCGTCGCTTCCATGGACCCTTCTTTGGTTCAAAGGACCCATTTTAGAGAGCATACTCTTGGGATTTCTGCCGCACATTTCTAATAAAGGATTTCCATCTATCCATTTCATGAAATATGAGTCTGTTATCGTTCTCACCAGAAACCTTCTCAAGCCAAAGCACTGCGTACGGGAGAGACGCATCCTCGGTAGGTTTGCGGTTCAGCTGCACGAATGATGTCAGCAGGATTGGTACCCCAATTTCTCATGACAGTATTCATACGCTGGCAGTCACGTGCGAGTGGCCAGCACGGCTTTAAGGTTCCTGCTTGTCCACTTTTGGGTTGCGAGGGGATTGGAAGCTGAAGAAGAGAGAGGACAGTCGAAGGGAGACTCGTTCGCGTCCTCCCGCTCTGTGCTGTTCAGAAAGCTGCACCGCTGGCTACAGTACTAATTGGTCTCTTGTCCTGGAAAAGACCTGCACCTTGCCATCTGCGGGAAACTCCACAGTGAATTCAGTGCGTGTTGAGTGTACGTACATGATCCCAGGGTGCCCGTTGAATGCATTGCTGGATGCTGCTTACATGCTGATTTGCATTGTCGGGAAAAGAGATTACTGAATTTTGGGGTATCCACGAAATAATGAGAAATAGGCGCGAAGTATGAACGAGAAGTTCAGCCCTCCCCTAGTTATTGTGACCTCCTGAGCCACACCTTATGGTCGATTTAGCTAAATGATTCTTTCGGGACTGCGCTGTACTGAAGGTAAAAAGGTTTTTTAGAAATATAGTGCGACGCCAATTCTGCTGTCAGCCATCCCTCGGAGAGACAACATGTCCGTCTTATGTTCGTTTCTGAACTTTCATCTTCTCGATTGAACAACCAGATGCGATTATTCCTGAATCAAACATAATGTCCCTTCGAGCAGCATCCGCAGGCTGCATGCACTCTCTTTTGGCAGAATCCAACGCCATTTCCCTCTCTATAGATCATTTCTTCTCTCCCTCTCGGTGCAGCATCCCGTGTCGTGCCCTTGCTCGGCCCGCAGCCTTCTGGAACCAATTGATTGACTCTCTCCATCACAACGGGAGGCAATCCAGTCAAGAGTCATACTCTACTGAACTCCAAGCCCCGTCGCTGTGGTTGTTCACTCAGACTCTCGCATTGGGCCTACTGCTGCGGATTTTTAGGAGGCCCAACGCGCGCAGCGACGTGGCGTATCGAGGAACGCGTTCTTTGATTTGGTCTGGTCGTGTCGGCGCACAGAATCCAATGCACAGTAACAATGTCGCCACTTTGTAAGAAACGTTGCTTGTCCTCCGTACCCACTATGTACATGGTGAATAGTCCAAACTACAGTTTGAAGTAATATGATACAGGTACTGGCGCATAATCTGCCTCCCCGCCTCACCCTCGCCAGTGGTGACGTGGCAAGCCCCACAATGAGATGTCTACTAGACAGTCTCCTCATCTCCCAATCTCAATCATATATAAAGGTGTACTTACGTGCAGCATAGTGGAACATTGGCCATTTAAGGATCACATGCACACTCATGCAAACATGAGCGGGGACAGTGCGGCGTTGCTCCGAAACTGCTGGTAGGCGCCTCCGAGAATGCCCGGGATAAGCAGCGAACTGATCAGCACTGCGGTCGTGGTGGTCTGAACCGCGTCGTAGATGATGTACCCGAGTACGAACGTCGGCAGCACGGCAAACAACGCCATGGCGCAGACGCCGCCGGGCACCTTGGTGGGACGAGGGATGAACGGCAGAAAGAGCCGCAGCCGTACGCTCGCGGCGATGATGAGCAGCTGCACGGCACACAAGAACGCATTTGCCACGGGCAGCAAGTACGAGAAGTCGACATTCAGCAGCATGAGCGTCGCACTGAGCGTTGCGGCAATCGCGACATGCGGCGAGTCGAATCGCAGGTTGCGGTCCGCGAGTGACGTTGGTAGCAAGTAGTTATCGGCCATGCCGCAGACCTGGAACGACTTGCAGTACAGCCCCGAGAGCATGCGCCCGATGATGCCGCTCACGCACGCAAACAGCACGATCTTTTCGAGCACGCGGCCGCCAATCGTGAGTGCGATGAACGGGTACGAGTCGCGTTCGTACGTGGACCAGTGCGGCGTCTCAGTGATGATCGCGGCGGGCATGGGCACGAGATACGTCAGGACCGTCAAGAAGACCGTGAAGAAGATAGCTCGTGGGTAGACTCTTGCGGGGTTCGAGACTTCGCCACCGAAAACCGACGCCATGGCGATCCCGTCGAAGTTCCAGAAGAGCGTGTTGAGCAGCAAAGCCCAGTCAATCTCAATCGGTCCGGTGAGCACATGATCTCGCTTCTCCTCGTCAAAGTACGAGTCACCGGCGCGGCGCACTTCGAGGAGGTCTTTGAGGTCGTGCCCGACAGCGTAGCCCCAGATCGAGAAGACGACCATGGGCACTACCACGAGACCAACCAGCGCCAGGCAGGCTCGCGCGACGATCCTCGTGCCGAGGAATGTGGGGGCGCTCACGACGGTAGCGATGGCGGCCTTGAGTAGATATTGCACTACGGCGCTCGTGGGTTCATACTGGAAATAATCCAGGATGGTCTTGAGCAGAAACCCCGGTAGCAGAGCCCCATTGAGCACGCCGCCGATCCAGGACCAGTAGCCAACCTGGAAACCCCAGAACGCCCCAAATGCATTGAGCACCCAAACGACGAAGCCGCCATCTTCGGGGAATGCCGTACACAATTCGGCAAGGATGTACGCGTATGGGATGGTTACGAGGAGCGGGTAAAGCACCATTGCCAGTAGGCCGATGAGAGGTCCAGCGGCTGAGATCACAGGCTCGGAACCGAGCGGTCCCCCGCAGCCAATAAAGTAGGCGATCGACACCATGCCCATCGTGCCCAGTACGCGGTGCGAGCCAGAGGTTGTGATGCGGTCCACGGAGCGGCGTAGAGGGCGATGCTTGTGGCGATTCTGATGAGAGGCCCGCACGGGTGCTGCTTCAAGCACCGACGGCGGTGCATCCAGGTCGACGTCCGCTGGGAACTGGCTGAACACAACATCGTATTGGTCATCCTAAACCCATTTCACAACCGACTAATCCATGGAAAAACGTACGTGAACGCAACACTGCTGCTCATTGTGGATCGAGGCTCGCGCGCGAGACATTGCGGCGATGACGCCGTCGACAGCATTGTGGAGGAAAGTCTCAGTTGCGCTGGAGAGACTGAAGGTGCTTGATGTCTGTGTTGCGGTGACGGAGGAAAGAGATACTGAGAAGCTGATGCATGGAGGAGATGTCCATGTCCATGATGTGGTCGCGGTGGTGCTGCATTGTTCCCACCGCCTTCCCATCACTCGCGCTGAATGTTCAGCTAGACGGCTTCATGAACCCAACTCTTGAACACGATATCAGATGCCATGAATTTTTGCAGTTTACGATGATAGCACGTATTGACGTTCTCTATAAATGCATACCATGGTTAGATAGTCACTCGAGTACCCATTTTGAGGCCAGTGCTCGGACCCAGTCGCCAGGGCAAGTGCCACGTTTGGTAGTACGTATTAGTTGCTAGTAGCTTGCTACTTGCCACACCAAACCTCCCACGCCAATCAACAAGCTTTTCCACAGAAGACACAGTTTGCTCCAAGGTTAAGCGTACTGCTACGGCACGATCTAGGCAAACATTGCCGGCGAGGGCGTCGTTTCGTTGCGGAAGTGCTGGTACGCGCCCAGCAGAATGCCCAGTACGACCAACGTCGCGATGATGGCGGCGGTCTCGGCTTTTTGCATGGCCTGCGACAAGATAAAACCTAGCATGATCAATGGCAGAATGGCAAGCACCACGAGCACCCATGGACGGCCGGGTACTTTGGTCGGACGAGGAATGAACGGAAGCAGCATACGGAGTCGAAAGGCCGCAGCGATGATCAGAATTTGCACGCCACACAGGAACGCATTGGCAACGGTCAGCAAGTAGGCAAAGTCAATCCCCACGAGCACGAGGGTACTCGCGAGCGTGACCAGCAGCGACACGTGGGGCGAGTCAAAGCGAGCATTTCGCTCGCCCAGTTTCGCGGGTAGCAGTCGTTTCTCGGCCATGCCGCACATTTGGAACGACTTGCAGTACAGACCCGAGAGAAAGAGCCCTGCAATACCGCAGGCGCTTGAGAACGTCACGAACTTTTCGAGCACGCGGCCGCCGATGGTGAGCGCGATGAACGGGTACGAGTCGCGCTCGTACATAGTTCAGTGGGGTGTCTGGGTGATCACGGCCGCGGGCATCGGAATGAACTACGTCGCGACGGTCAGTGCGATCATGAAGAAGATTGCTCGTGGGTACACAGGCGCCGGGTTCGAGACTTCGCCACCGAACACTGAGGCCATGGCGATGCCGTCGTAGTTCCAAAAGAGGTTGTTGAGCAGCGTGGTCCAGTCGATGCGAATCGGTCCTGTGAGTACTTCGTCTTCTAGAACGTTGCCAAAGTAGTGACGGCCGCCATGGCGCACTTCAGTGAGGTCGACGTAATCGTAGCCGACGACAAATCCCCAGACGGTGAAGACGAGCATCGGGATGGAGACCAGCACGAGCAGCAGAATACACGTGCGCTCGACACTCTTGGTGCCAAGATATGCAGGCACGCTAACAATGAGACCAATTGTGACCTTCACGAGGAACTCAACCACTGACGATTGGATGCGAAGACCGAACGAACCCGTGAACTCCTTGAGCAGGAAGGCTGGTAGCAGCCCAGCGTTGAATACGCCACCGACCCACGACCAATAGCCGACCTGAAAACCCCAGAACGGCCCAAACGCGTTGAGCACCCAGACGACAAACCCACCGTCCTCGGAAAATACCGTACACAGCTCAGCGAGAATGTATCCATCTCCTGCATCTGTGATCGTTGTATGGGGTTTTCCAATAGACTGTGATCTGGGGCGATCACACTTGCAGCGAATGTGAACCAAATGTCTTTACATTATACTTGGTTTCAGTATACGGAGAAAGAAACGGGCCACATTCGCTGCAAGTGTGATCAGGCTTGATCATGGATGCTTCGCGAGCTTTCATTGGCAATTTGTTGGCACCGACAACAAGGGCCGTTTTGGTCGTGCGATCCTATGTGTGATGCTCCATCTCAATGACGATGAGCTCCAATTGCTCGGATGTGATAGAAGGACATTGCAACGCACAGTATAGGCAAGTGACTCGTACGCGCTCGGCCAGAACAACGGCCCAACCCTGTGTTAGTGTACCTGCGCACGGGACAAAGTCTCGGTCGTCTAAGAGACAGCTACATCCACTTCGGCGAGTGCGCTGAACAACTTTGTGGTCGAATGGTGCCTGGTCTTTCGTTTGATTCGGAGAGATATGGTATGTTACCGCCTCATTTCCATCCCTCACTGAGCATGCAAAT
>JAADXL010000587.1:0-21599 GCA_023337755.1 Pythium aristosporum | reverse complement strand
TCTTGGGACGTCGGGGAGTTGGACCAAGACGTGAATCTCTGCTTCCCGCAGTTGGAAATCCGGTCCCAGCAAGGCTGGATTGTTGAGCTTCCACGAAGGGAGCATCTTCTCGTACTCCGTGTCGACGTCGCCTTGCAAGCGTTTCTCCGTGCCATGGTCATGCTTGAGCCACGAGCTGTCTCCGTGCTTCTTCCGCGCCAAGTAGAGCGTCAATTCACTGGGGGCAAAGTCGTACTGACGATCGTATTGTTCTTGGTAACAGATGGCCTCCTGCAGCTCGCCTACTTCTGCGCTGCACTTCATCTCGATGGAGAAGACGCATCCCGTCCCGTACTCCCCGCACCGCAACTTGAGCGTCTCCATTTTTCTCTGCAGGACCAGAAGTAGAGTGAAGAAAAACATCAAGCCGATTCCAAATGTTTGCGTTGAAGTTGGATACACAATGTTAAGAACGTGTTAAGTTCATGTTACAAATCGCCAATGTTCCATTCGATCAAGCCATTCCCATCATGTCGTCGAGCCATGACCGCGCCACGAGCGACGTCTTCGTCGCGTCTCCCTTTCCGCTGAGCAGCGCCACAGACACCTCATCTGATGCTCCTTCTCTCGCACTTCCGAACGAGCGTCTCGCGCGCGTCGTACGAGGCTTCCAGGCCGCGTTTCCGACTGCCAAAGCCGACGCCGTGCGGGTCGCCGTCGCGCCTGGTCGCGTGAACCTCATTGGCGAGCACATCGACTACGAGGGCTACAGCGTGCTCCCCATGGCGATCGCCCAGTCCATGACCGTCGCTATATTCACCGCTTCACCTCCGTCCACCCCAGGAGGCATCACAATGCGGATCGCCAACACCGATCCCGCGTATCCGACAGTGTCCATTTCTCTCGCGTCCCAGGGCGACGCCACGGGCGACGCGCTCTTCCAATCGCTTACTGCGGCACTGGACGCGTCCACGGCGTGGGCACGCTACGTGCTGTGCGGGTATATGGCCGCCATCGAGTGGTCGCCGGCGCTGGCGCGTCAGTCATTCACTGCGGATGTGCTAGTGGACGGCACGATCCCGCCGGCGTGCGGTCTCTCAAGTTCCAGCGCGTTGGTCGTCGCGTCGGCGTTGGCATTGGCGTCGGCATTGTCCGCAGTTGGCGACTTGCCAACGCGTACGCAGTTGGCCGACAAGTGTCGGTACGCCGAGCAGTACGTGGGCACGGCCGGCGGCGGCATGGACCAGGCTGTGAGCTGTCTCGCCGCCAAGAACGCAGCCTTGTTTGTGAGCTTTGAGCCAGCGCTGCAGGTCGAGCCAGTGGCGTTTCCCCACGCATTCCAACGTGCCGAGGCGGTTTTCCTGGTCGTGAACTCCGGCGTCCAAGCCCACAAGGCCGAGGACGCGGCCGAGAGATTCAACAAGCGCGTGGTCGAGTGCGCGCTCGCGACCAAGCTCTTGGGGAAGCGACTGAACGTCTTCGGGTGGGAAAAGGTACAGTGGTTATCTGTAGTAGTCCATTCGAAGGGAGGCGCACTGAGTGTTTGTATGGGGATTCCTTAGATGACAACTCTGCGGGAACTCCACCGCGCGCTCGAACGCGACCGAGGACAGACAATGCCGTTTCCAGACCTATTGGATTTGGTGAACACGATTCGTGATGACACGTATTTCGAACAAGACGAGATTGAAGAGGAGCTAAGTCCACTGGCGCCGCTGCACTCGCTATTCAAGGGCTCTCGGCTGGAAAAGGCTGCGCAGGTTCGTGGCTTCTGGTTCTCTAAATTAATTGATTTGGATTGATTTTTTATTTGCACTTCACAGCAAGTCTTGCGGACAAGGACGGGATTCCAGAAGCTGCGACTGTGGCAACGCGTCCGCCACGTGTGGCGAGAGGCCGAGCGCGTTCAGCAGTTTCGGGCGCTTCTCAGTGAAGACGATTCGCTGGAGCGACTGCAATCGCTTGGCGCGCTCATGCTGGCAAGCCACGCGAGCTGTAGCAGCGACTACGAGTGCAGTTGCCCAGAACTCGATCTGATCGTCGACACGGCCCAGCGTGCTGGTGCCTACGGCGCGCGACTCACGGGTGCCGGGTGGGGAGGCTGTGCGGTCGTGTTCATCGCTCCGGACCGCGTCGCGTCGTTTCGTCGAGCACTGGAAAACGCTACGTATGGCAGGACACCGCTTGGGACCATGTTCGAGTCGTCGGCTTGTGGCGGTGCCCAGCTCTTTCAGATCATCAACTAAATATCGAGTAACGTGAGAAGATGGGTAAGGCGCAAGTTTCAGAATCACTTCGCGCTCATACTGCATAGTTGTGTTTGGCTGGCACGATACGTACCGGCCTTTGCGTAGGCTCACTCTTCGCTGGTCTGTTACAACAACGCCATCTTCTCGGCGACCGACATGCCCTCGGACCAGAAGTCGGCAAAGTCTCCTTCTTCATCTGACTCGATCCAGTGCTTCTCCAACGCAATGATGCGCGCCAGGCGCGCCTGCAGACTCAGACACCGCTTGAATGGACGCACCAATGGTCGAAAGCAGAGCGCTCGCCCTTCGAGATCGCCAAACGTCGTCTGGAGATCGTATTCAGTCCCGGGAACATTGGACCCTGGTCTTTCCGGTCTGTCGGGACAGCGTGGCTTTGGAGGAGTATACCGCGCTGCGCGTCGTCCAGTCGGTCCACGAGTCGCTGGTGCGCCACGTGCGGATCGAATATCGTGAGTCGAAACGCGTCGCTCTTGGGATCGTAGAGAAAACTGATTTGGAACTGCTTGAACGCCTGCTTTAGCGGTGCAAACAGCAGCAGACCGTTGCGCACATCGTCAATGTCCGAAATGCCCATGAAGTTCTCGGCGAGAAAGGCGGTGCGGCGACGGAACAAATGGCACGCAACCACCAATTCGCAAGGCAGCGCCGTGTCCAGCAGCATGCAGCGCAAGGTCTTGCCATCCGCCGAGGCGTTGCATTTGTAGACGCTACACAGTTCCGGCTTGAAACAGAGTGCACCGAGGTTTTGCGTGTATGTCAATGGTTGCGTCTCGACGCCCAGCAGGACGTGGCGCAGGAGCAGCTCGTGCAGTTCTTCGGTGCGAGGATCCAGAAATGGGCGTCTTGGGACGTCGGGGAGTTGGACCAAGACGTGAATCTCTGCTTCCCGCAGTTGGAAATCCGGTCCCAGCAAGGCTGGATTGTTGAGCTTCCACGAAGGGAGCATCTTCTCGTACTCCGTGTCGACGTCGTTTTGTAAGAGTTTCTCCGTGTCATCATGATGCTTGAGCCACGAGCCGTTCTTCCGCGCCAAGTAGAGTGTCAAGTCGGAGGCGGTAAAGCCGTACTGACGATCGTATCGTTCCTTGTCGAAGATGGCCTCTTGCAGCTCGCCAACTTCTGCGTTGCGCTCCATCCTCACGTAAAACCCGGTCCCTTTGCCGTACACCGCGTACCGCAGCTTCACTGCGCCCATGCTCCTTCTTCTTTCTGGGCAGATTCGCGACTGAGAGAGGGGGAAGAAAGACCCCCAGAACGTGATAGCGGACCCATCACTCGATGCTCAGTCCCGTCCCAACCAACTTGAATTGCGTGCTGCGCTAATGCAGCGAGAGGGCATGGGGATAGAAGTTCTACTGATCGCGAGAAGAGTGTGCCTGAGGAGTAATCTGATCGTCGTCTGTGTCATGATTGACGTGTCCAGCACGGTGACCGAGACCAGCAAGTTTGGTTTGGCGGCACCCACGCAACCAGCGAACGGCTCGACCAACTCTACGAGCAGAGCCCATGGCTCCAGGGAACGTCGCGTCACAAGGTGTACGACGGCGGCGGCGAGGAAGCGTACGATTTCCACCAGTACGCTGACGCACTCCACGCCCAAGTACCCGAGCTCTTCACGAGCGTCTTCACGCGGACGACACCCGGACGATTGAACTCCACACTCGCGAATGCACGTCCAGATCGATGGACGGCAGCTTCTTCTCCTTCGCCATCACACCTGTTCCGAGTCGGACCAAGACTTGAATATGCCCTTTACTGGGTTGGAAATTCTCCCCCAATAACGCTGGGTCGGTGAGGCTCGACGTCGAGCGCATCTTCTTATACGCAGGGTCGACCTCTCGCGCCAGCATGTCGTCTAGATGCTCGTCGTCCGTGAGCCACTCGTTCTCTCCTTGCTTCTTGCCACCCTGTTTTGCCTGAGCCAAGTAGAGCGTCACGAATCGCGGCTGCACAGCGTGTTGATTGCCGCTGCTTACGACGGCAGCGACAGCTTTCTGGAGTGCGTACACTGTCGCATCACGGGAGACGGTCACGGGAAACACGCTGCATTCGCCAAACACGGCGCAGTGCACCACCACTTTGTCGTCCATTGTTCGACGCTTGTGAACTGAGAAGAGAATATGAGCGGGGTATTGTCTGCGACGACTGAGAGACTCCGTGATGGACAGTTACCCTTCAAAGCATTGGTCCCTCTCTAAGTGCATGACCATGTATGTCAGGCGTGGGCCCAGAAAGAGAAGCATCTAGGCTGCTTGTACTCGCCGATCGGCCCGTCGAGTCCCAAGAGATGGGGCACCCACGTCCTTAGTGTACTCGGGGCCTAAAATCTCTCTGCGCTTGCCCCAGACGTTGTCGACCGCGACCAGGAGCTGCACGCGCGTGATGGCACAGAGCACGCTCGGCGGGGTACGGGAGCATGTGGGAACTGCCCGTGGAGATGAAGTCAACAAGTTTTAGACCGTAATGTCACGCGACGAACCCGAGCACTTCTTGAAGCATAGCTCGCCGAGGCCTGTCTCGTGCACTTGCGCCTGGGCCTCCAAAGATGCCCACGGTTAGTTAGACATGTAGCTCTTCGTGGAGAGATCCGTTGAGAAGGCGTACGACTGAGCGAGAACAGGCTCAGCCGCGGTTTCATCCGAAAGCGACGGCTAGTCCAGCAGGCTGCGGAGTCGCTCGAGGTACGCGGTCTTGGACTGAATTTCCAGTTCCAGAAGCGAGAGCTTTGGGGGAGGGGTGCCAGAATCAGTGTCTGTCTGTCAGTGTGCAAGCAATGCTTCGCTCGGACATACCTCGGCTCTGCGCTGGGCGACTTGGGCTTTCTTCATCGTGTGCTGGAGAAAAATGAACTCGCGCGTCTGCACGTCCAATTCTTTCCGTCGCTCGTGGATCTCCGCTTCAAAGAGCTCGAGTTCTTCTGCCATCTTGTACTTGTCTTCGAGCCGCTCTAGCTCGAGAACTTGCATGTAGTTGACGTCGTCGCGCTAAAAATAATTATTAGCATCACCACACACTACCCGACAGCGGCCAGGGGACCGTACCCATAGCTTGGCAAAGGCGCGCGTGATGACCGGACGCGTCTCGACCCAGCACGGGGCGACCAGCGACTTTGTATCGCACGGCACGACGCCAATCTCCACGTCGTTCTACCAGCCATACCCCACAATGTTCAGTCCGTCATCAGTGGATTCCACGTGCATCCCACAACACATAGTACCTTTGGCCTTAGCAATAGAATGCCCTTGTCCACGAGCTCGAGGAATTTGGCCTCGCCGTGAACGCGCTGGTTGAACGGCAGCAGCACTTCCACCGGGTGGACACAATGCAGCGGCTTGTCCGTGTCTTTCCGCAGCAGCGTATCCGGCGACACGAGGACCTGGGCCTCGGCGCTGACGCCCGTGACAACTTCGAGACACTTCCACGCCTGCAGTGCACTAATGCGACGCTCGGAATCACCCCCTGCTTGATCAAAGAGCCCCAGCGTCGAGAGGATGTGGAGCATCGTCTCTCGTTCGTACTCGTCGCACACTTGCTGCACGCGCACGAGCCGTTCGTCGTCGCTTTCCAAGCCCCCAAGTCCGCGAATCGCGAGCGCGCGACAAATGATCTCTTGGTCCGTCCACCACTCGCTCACGGTCTCCACGATCAGCTGGGCTTCCGTGGGTGGCGCCGGTGGGGCGAACCCGATCACATCCTCCGCTTCTTCTATGCCTTCATCCGTCTCGTCCAGACCGCGCAGATCCAGTGCAAACCGCTCGCTCAGCACGCGGAGCTTTTCGATCGCAGAGCGCTGGTCACAAGCGTGCGTCGCAGGCCGCAGCAGTAGCGCGACAAAGTCGGCGTCGGGGACTCGGTGGACGCGCTGCCAGTCGCTGATCACCGTCGGCGTGACTGCTGCTCGTGTGGACAGCACGACGTGGGCGAGGCCCGCGGTCGTGACGCTGTGGACCCACTGGAACCACGCAGTCTTGGTCGCGTCGTCCCAGTCGTCAAAGTCGCGCAGGAAGAAAATGAACGCTCCACCACCCAGAGACTCAGAGGTCTCCTTCTCTTTCTCTTCCTCCTCTTCTGCCTTGTCGTTTGCATTGCTGTCCATGGCACGCAACGCCGCGAGCACTGTGGCCAGTCGCGTCGTGAGCTTCTCTCGCTGCGGATCAAACGCTGCGGGCACGTTGCCGTGGAGTCGCGACTTGAACCGCTGCCACTGCCACGCCACGCGCTGCACGAGCGCGTCCAATGGTGCGTTCGCTACAATCAGCGCGTCCAGCGTCGCGGCGGTCGTCTCGTGCGGAGAGCCGACGACGTGCTCGGTCGCGCCGATCAGTCTAGTTCATTCCACTCAGGCGTCAGCATGAGGTATCTTCCAGTGGTCTCTACGCTGCTTGCAACCACTCACGCGCTGGCAACGCTCGCTGGATCGTCCGCCGGGGGCGTGACCACGACGTACGGGAACTTGGGCGTCTCGCGCTGCAGCAAGAGCGACCCGGCGTCCGGTTGCTCGGCCAGCTTGTCGGCTTGCTCCAGCCGCGTGCGTCGCGCCTGGAGCTGCTGCGTAGCGTAGACCACGTGGCGCGACGCGTCGTATCGCTCGCTTCCTTCTCCAAACACGACAGCACCGCCCACAGCGCCCACGAGCGACTGCGCCGCGCGCAACCACCAGCCCTTCGCGCGCATTTTCCGAGTTGGATTTCCCTTTCAGCAACAATAATAACTGTGAGTATCTAATCTCGTAGAATATTGATGAGCGTCCTAAACTAGGGCATTGAGTACCCTTTATTAGTAGCCCTTTTTGACTGCTCCAACGTCCAGTCATTTCTTATTGGCGAGGGCGACGGTCTCCGCAACGCCGCCTCCGCTCACTCTGGCATTTGCTCTGCCTCTCCAAGTGCTGTAGTGTTGCAGTGCCTCTGTGAGTAGTGTAGGATTGCATTGTCGCGCGTGATGTATTCAAGCTGCGCTGGCTTCACGGCCGGCGCAGAGTGAATTCCTCGTTTCTGAGAACCGCTGCACAAGCGGCTTCACTGAGACCAACCGAAAGATTGAAGTGTTCAACCTGATGCGACGCCATTATGCCTCCATTCCTTGCCCTTCCGATCCACTAGTGTATATAGTACGAGACGATAGACATCACCAATCCACATAGACACCACGTAGTACTACTACTGTATTCATTCCTGTGACTCGCCCCTGGGGAACGTGAGCCGCTTGGGGTACTTCACTGGCAGCGTGCGCGCCATCTCGTCGTAGTCCGCGTCCTGCTCGGGCGCTGGGAGACTGGGCGCCGCGGGCGTCTCGAGGGTCCCCGTTCCCAGCAGCGGGTCCTCCATATACGTTTGTGGGCCGCCGTCCTCGAGCATGGCGTCCATCGGGAGCTCCACGATCGGCGACATGTTGCCCGTCTCCATAAGTAGCGCTGGCGGCTCCGAGTCGTTCTCGGTCACGGACGGCAGCGGCTGCTCCTTGGAAAAGCCGCGGCCGCGTGTGCCCGTGTACAGACTCGTGCCGCTACTTGAGCTTGAGGTCCTGCTGCGCGAGCTGCGCGGGCCCGGCGAGCCGAGGATGGCAAACTTGTTGGTCGTGTCGTCGTCGTCGCCGCCTTCCGACGTCTCGCTGGGGCCGCCACTTCGAAAGGGGAAAAAGCCCCTGGAGCTGGCCACGCCACGCGAGGAGCTCTGCTGGGACACCGCTGTCGCGCGCTGGCTCAGGCCGCCACGGAACATGCTCGTGATCCGCGTGGCGAACGTCGAGCGGATGCTGCTCTGGTCCGTAAAGATGCTGTTGCCGTCGCGGGAACTCGAGTCAATGGATTCGAGACCACGGGCGTGCTTGCCGCCCATGCTCTCGAGGATTTGCGTGAGTTGCGTCGCGGCCTGCGGCGCCGTGGGCCGCGTCTTGGTGTTGTGCGACCAGCACTGCAGAATGAGCGAGATGAAGGCGTCCGGGCAGCCCACGGACGGCATGATCTGCGGCCGCTCGTCGTTGAGCACGCGCTCGCGGACCTCAAAGTCGAACCGCACGTCGCTGAACGGGATGGCGCCGTCCGAGAGGATCTCCCAGAGCACCATGCCGAACGAGTACATGTCGGTGGACCGGGAGTACCGGCAGTTGGTCGGATCACGCAGCACTTCCGGCGCGTTCCACCGCCACGTGCCGGCAAACGACGTGCTCTCGTTCATCGTACGCAGCGTCATGGTGTGCGCGTCAAAGTCGCCGCCGTTGGCCACGCCGACGACCGTCTCAGTCCCGCGCGTCGTGCCGCCTTCGCCATTGCCCTTGGGGACAAAATTGGCGACCTTGGAGATGCCAAAGTCGGCGAGCTTGGCCTGCCACGTGTCGGTCACGAGAATGTTGGAGGCCTTGAGGTCGCGGTGAATGTACGTCGGGTTCCGCGCGTGGAGATACGTGAGCCCCTTGGCCACGTCGAGCGCAAGCGACACTTTGCGCTTCCACGGCAGCGGGAACTGCTTCTTGAGCACGTCTTTCAGGCTGCCGTGGTGGCAAAACTCGGTCAAAATGCCCAGCTTGCCCTCGTAATGGCCAGCGCGAATGAACAGCGTGATGTTGGGATGGCGTAGCCGCGCACAGATTGAGGCCTCGGCGAGGAACGCGGCCTCCGAGTTCTGGATGATGGTCTGGTACAGATCGTTCTGCGCGCCGACGTTTGGAAGCTTAATGAGCTTCATGGCCACGTCGATGCCGAGCCAGCGGGCCTTGTACACGCTGCCGGACGCGCCCTCGGCGAGGAACGTCATGTCGCTGATGCCGTCCAGTTCTTCGAGCGTGACGTTGTCTGGGTCCATGGACGACACAAGATCGTCCATGACGGTCGTGCGGGTCCCGCCGCCCGTCCGCGTCCGCGCGCGCTTGTCCTGCATGAGCTCGAACGTCGCTGGCGAACCGTAGTTGTAGGCATTGAGCGTCGGCACGAGCAGCACGAGCGCCAGCGCAATGTCGGCCAGCGCTTGCGGAAAGTGCGCGCTGCCGAGCCAGTTAGCAAGCGCGAACGGCAGCTGCAGCGTCGTGATGGCCACGAGGTACTGCAGCAGCTTCTGTTCGGGAATCTCGACTTTCTTGTACGACAGCTTGCGCGCGTACAGGACGGCGGCCGCGGCGACCACGATCGCCGTGGTCGCGATGAGAATGGCCGAGAGCGCGTACCCCGTCACATTCCAGTTCTGGAGCGACCGGTCTCGCTGCAGCGCACGCGTCCAGAGTGCGCCGTAGGCGCCGGCGATGAGCCACGTGACCTGCCAGCTGAGCTTGACCAAGAAGGTGGCGCAGTCGGGCCGGAGCGCCGACATGGCGAGCACGGGGGGCCACAGCAGCATGGCGACAAACGCGAGCTGGAAAAGCGCATCGAGCACGACGCCGGCGAGCGACCGCGTGAGCTTGGCGTGGCCGCCCTGGCCCACCAGAGTCACGTGGTGGACCACGCCAATGGACGCAAACACGAGGTCCGTGAACACGACGCTGAAGAACAGCGAGTGGCGCGCGCTCCGGAAGCGCCGGTGGTTGCGGCTCAGCGCCGGCAGCACGACCGACGTCGCGACGAACGCGAGCAGCAGCTCCGCGAGCTGCAGGATGACAAAGCCATTGACGCTGCTGTGTCTGATGGCGTCCATAGCGGCGAGAGCGATCTGCGTGTCGCTGGTCGCGAGTCTTCCATGTGCGAGAGCAGAAAAAGTCAGACCGACTCAGACGAGGAGCTCCACATCCTTTTCATCCATGGAGTCAGCAAGAAGCGGACTCAGATGTGGGCCACGCGGCCCAGATAGTCGTCTGGCACACGGGACCCACATGTAGGCCGGGTTGAAGAGATACGCATGGGTGAATGAGAGGCCATAAGAAGCAGTGCGACTTCGGCGGCAATGATCGGCGGGCGACGCGCCCACGGCGTCTCGACGCGCGTGGCGGCCATGCGCATTAGGAGGATCCATGCGCGCGGGTCTCCGCGAGTGCTGGTCGTGGGTGGCGGCCCTGTGGGGCTCACGATGGGCTACTTATTGGACCGCGTCTATGGCATCCCCACGCGCATCATCGAGCGCCAGGCCACGCCCACGACGCATCCACAGGCGCATTTCCTCAACCTGAGGACCATGGAGGTGCTCCACGCGACCATGGAGCCGTTCCACGACCGCCTGCTGGACCAGGCGGCGCCCAGTGAACTCGTACGTGTGTCTGGATCCACAGGAGCGCAACTTCTGGATCTGACTGGTGATGGTCAATTGCATGCAGTGGCGCGACTACATCTACACGACGGGCATCGGCCGCGCGCGCGAATTCGCTCGCATCGACCAGTTCGGACCCAGTGCGTTTTCATCCCCCTCTCGTTTATTCCTCCCAACTCTAACGCTGCTGTGTGTGGATTTTCCCCCTCGCAGACATTCCGCGTCCGCTCCACTCCAAGCAGGAGCTTTTGGCGGCGCTGGACGGGCTCTCCCCGACGCAGTTTTTGCATTTCCCACAGAATCGATTCGAGACCTTGCTCTCGACGTTCGTGGAAGACGCGGGGCTGCACGTGGAGCGTCAGATCGAACTGGTCGAGCTGCACCGCCGTGTGCGTGACGGACCCACTGACGTCAAACTCCGCTGCCTGCAAACGCAGCGCACCGAAGACGCGTCGTTCGACTTTTTGATCGGCGCCGATGGTGCCCACTCGCTCGTGCGGCAGCTCAGCGCCATTGACATGGTGGGCTCGCGCAATCTCCAGAGCATCGTCAACGTGCACTTCACGAGCCATGCGCTGTCCCACGCCGCCCGCGAGAACCCAGCCATGCTCAACTTTGTGGTTCGTACTTTCTCACTCTCTGTCTCTATAGAGTTATTCTGCTGACGTAAATGGATTTCTCGATAGTTTAACGAAAACGTGATTGGCGTGCTGATCGCGCACGACCTGAGCCGAGGCGAGTGGGTGATCCAGATTCCGTTCTTCCCGCCACAAGAAACGATCGACCAGGACTTTTCCGTCGACCAGTGCAAGGCGCTCGTGCGCCACATGCTGCCACTGAGCGATGATGGTTCGACTGGCGACAGCGACGACATTTCCATCCTCTCGGTCGGCCAGTGGCAAATGAGCGCGCGCGTAGCCACACAGTACGACGTTGACCGCCGCGTGTTTCTCGTGGGAGACGCCGCACATCAGTTCCCGCCGGCCGGTGGGCTCGGCATGAACACGGGCCTGCAGGACGCCCACAACCTCGCGTGGAAACTCGCGTGGGCCCTTCAGAATGAGAAGAAGGAGAATCTTTCCGTGGACACGGCGACGCTGCTGCGGTCCTATGAACGCGAGCGGCAGCTCGTGGCCAAGCTGAACACGCAGCTCAGCCTGCGCAACGTCGAGCGCACCATGAAGATCCCGAGCGCACTCAACGTGTCCCATAACAATGCCAAGCTGCTCGCATCGGTCGTCAACTCAGCGCCCGTGAAACTGCTGCCGCTCTCGCTCCAACGGGAGGCCATCCAGCGCATCATGACGCTCGGCAAGAAGCCGTTGGGGCTTCTGGACCGTCGCGCGAGTGCACTGGGCGAGCGCATGAAGCGCCACGTGCAAGAGATCGTGAGCCGGCGCGCGAGTCTCGGCATGCTGTTCTACCACTTTGACATTGGCTTTTCGTACGACACGGCGCGGTGGGCCAAGCGCGCGATAGAGCTTATGCAGGACGACGTGCTGAACGACTCGGCGGCGTTTACCGTATCTGAGACGGCGGACGACGTCGTGTACACTCCGCAATTTGCCTTGGGCGTGCGGTTCCCGCACTTGTGGTGTCTGGGCGAATCGGAGACGACGCGCGTCTCAACCATCGCGTTGGAACGAATCGTCCGCGAGCAGAAGAAGGGCGACCACGCCGTGCGGTTTGTGCTGGTCGTAGACGACCACCAGTGGCGTGATGAGGAGACCCACGACGGTGACGCAGAGGACGTTTGGCGCCATGTCGCTGTGGTCGCAATCAGCAACGACCGTCCGACAGAGAGTCCTACCGACCCGATCCGGCTTTGCGTGGACGCCTCGTCGCCATCATCCGTCGCTCGCTGGACGCAATTCACGGCATCCCACTCGGCCGCGCTCGTGCGTCCGGACGGCCACATCGCATTTCTCTTTGCACGTGGCGCGGCCATCACAACTGCAACGCTGCGTAACGCCATGCAGTTCGACTAGAAAAACTCATAGACGACAATAAACAAAATGGATTTTCATGCCGGCGTCGACGATTGTGGGCCAGCAACTTCCCGTTCGTTTGCTGCGGACGTGTCTTTTGCCAGGAACGGCGCGAGCTCGATCGCCACATCGCTGTTCTTCTTCGTACTCTCCGTGTCCTTCTTGGTCGAGTAGAACCGCAGCGTGGAGCTCTTGTCCGTCTTATTCTTGCTCTTATTCTTGGGACGCGGCTTGTGGATCTCCACTGTTGCGGTAGCGGACGAGACGGTGGGCTGCGTGGGCGGGTACATAGTGTACATGATGGTCGAGGTCGCGACCATGGCGATGGCCACGATACCACGCACGCCAAAGGGTTTCCCGTTGTACTGCTTCTCCAGCAGCGCCGTGATGATCATGCCGGCGACGACCGCAAAGCTCTTTTCCACGTTCCCGCAGTGCTTGATCACAAAGCCCACGAGCACGCCGCCCCCGGCCTGGCACACGAGCGCAAAGAACGTGCCGATGGTCCAGCCCGCCCAGAGACCGCCGTCCTCCCCAGACGGGACGACGGCGGTCATGGTTGTCGCATTGGGACCCGACGGCGCGAGACTGGACACGGCCGGCTTGGAGAAGAAGCCGTTGTCGGCGGTCGTGAGCGTCCAGAGAAGAATGGTGAGCTCGCCCATGATGCTGAGCTCGACGGTCACGACGTAGGCGTTCCGCTTCTGGCTCTGGAGCGCGCGTTGGATGATCGTGCCGGCGAGCGCCGAGAGAATGGCCGCGATGAGGGCCTGATACGCGCCCGTGAAGAATGCCGCGTCGTCGTCGGCCGTCTTGACCGACGTGGCGCGGTCCGACTCTCTGGACTTGCCCGTGGTCATGAGCACGGCGGCGCCGCAGAGAATCGTGAGCGCGACGATCTGCTGGCGCGACTGGTAGCGGCGCAGCATGAGATACACGAGCAGCGCCGTCCATATGATCTTGGTCTGGTTCAGCACGTTGAACGTGACGCCGTCCAGCACGACGACCGCGGCCTGGTTCAGGTAGTTCTGCAGCACGTAAATGAGCGCCGGCGCGGCCGTGGTCTGCAGCGCAATGTGCATGTTCCAGTTCTTGAGCTGCGGCACAAACTCGCCCGTGAGCAGCAGCGGCAGGAGCCCCATGCAGAGCTTGAGCAGCTCAATGACGCCGACGCGGAGTCCGACGTGGCGTGCCTCGCGCGCGTACCAGCCCATGAGCAGCGGCTGGAAGCCGATCTGGATCGAGAGAAGGGACAGCAACGTGAGCTTCGTGAGCACGACCGGCGTGAAGAAGCGGCGCGCGGCCGCGAGCAGCTCGGTGCGCGAGCGCGGTATGGGCATGGTTGTGTATATGGGACGCCGGACTCGGGAGTCTGGACGTTGTCCAGAAGAGTATCGAGTCCAACGTTGGCGTCCAGAGGTCCCAACGTTGGCGCGTTTTGTTGGATGCGGTCGCCTACGTGGCCTCGATATGAGTCAGAGGAGGGGTGCCAAAACGTGCCACTGCATACGGGATTTTGATTGGCCGGATAAATTGGGAAGAAGCTGACTCTTCGTCGCGCTAACCTCCAGAAGATCCACCAGACCTGGATTTTACGTACTTTTGCTGTCGGCAAAAGTACGTAAAACACATCCGGGACTGATCGGCAAATTGCCGACCAGTCCCGGATGTGTGATTATGGTGACGTATGTTACTTACGTCCCCATAATCACACCCTTTTGACACCCCACGACCCCAAAAATTACAATTTGATTTCCTTATTTATCACAATGGTCACACGCTCTCAATGGCCCCACGCGCTTGTCGCGTGCTCTCCGCTTCCTCCTCGTGGTCGCTACTTGCATCGTCGTCTTGCATATTCAGCATGACGGTGCCTTGGTCATTCGTACTCGGCTCGTGGCTTCGTGGGGATTCGTCCGCCTGGGCGTTCAGCGCCGCCTCGATCGCTGCATCGTCGGCGTCCGCATCACTCCTTGTGTGGTCGACTTCGAGTAGCTCCTGGTCGCGCGCCGTCTCACGCGGCGGGGCGCCGTCCACGAGCCGTGCGACTGATGGCGAATTCGCGAGCGCATGGTGGCGATTGCTGTTCATGACCTTGTAGGGCCGGCCGCACATGCGGTCCCAGATGAGCACCATCCAGAAGAGCAGCGTGAAGATACAGAACACGGTGAAGCGCGCCGACATGAACTGCTCCACTTCAGCGTCCGTGAGGCAGTCGCACTGCTCCGAGAAAATGGTCGTCATGCACTCGTTGCGGTACTGGCAGCAGCACGGCTGGAACGTCGTCACGAGATCGCCGCAGTAGACACCGGCTGTGGTGTTGCCCACGGACACCTGCACGGCCTGCGAACAGTTGCCCGTGCCGCGACACAGTGCACAGCCCTGTTCGATCGCGCGCGGGTACGGACGGTGGTGCATTGCCATTTGGGCGTGCGCAGCGTCCATAACGAGAAGCAGCAGCACCAGCGAACAAGCGATTCGGACCAGCATCACGCGGCGAGCCATCTCGGTATGAGTGTTCTAGTCGGATCAGAGTGGCGACAATGGGGGCGGCTCTCTCTCTCTCTCTCTCCTGCTGATCTCCTCGCTTCGGCTTTTGATGTGGACTCCAGTACGGTGACATGCAGGGAAGGTGCAGAAACTGGAGACAGCTCTCTATTTGAGTGATTTGGTGTGGTATACGTAAATGCGTGTGCAAAAGTGATGTGGTGCAGCTAGTCGACATGGCTACACTTTTCAATGGGGACTCGGAATAGACAAGGGATTGATGCAATTTAGGAGATATTGGCGGGCTTGAACACATTGAACCCGTCGCTGGCAGTGCTCACGAGCACACCGGGACACTGCGGGTGGAAGTGGAGCTCCTTGATGTCGGTCTGGCCCTGGTGGATAAAGAGCAGCTGCGGTGGCAAATCGACCTTGGGGTTCTCGCTGTCTTCCTCGACTGCCGCGGCCTCGGGATCTTCTTCGACCGACATGTCCCACACCGAGATCTGGTTGTCGGCGCCAGCGACTGCGAGCACGGACTCGTCCGTAGGGTGCCACTCGATCGACGTGATCGGCGCCGTGTGGTAACGGAAGTGGGCCACAACCTCGTTGTTCTTCTTGGCAAAGTTGCGCAAATCCCAAATCTTGAACGAGCCATCGTCCGAGCCAGACGCAAGGAGGTACGCGACGTTGCGGTTCCACGAGATGACGTTGACATCGTCGTCGTGCGCGAGCACGTCCAGCACGCTACGGTTCTGGTTGTTTTGTCGCGTATCCCAAATGCGGATCGTGCGGTCCGACGAGCACGACGCAAACACAGTCTCCTCCGTGGGCGACCACTGGAGATCTTCGACCGAGCCCGTGTGGCCCGTGTACGGCACCTTGTTGACTTGCCACGAACCTTCGGTCGGGTCCCACACATAGATAAACTTGCGGCAGTCACCGGACGCGAAGCGACCGGCTTTCACGGGCGACCAGTCCATCGCGAAGCCTTCGTCCGGGTGGCCCGAGAACGTGTACATGGGCTGCTGCTTGGTCGGCAGCGGCGTTGACAGCTTGCCATCCAGTGATTGCAGCTGCTTGGCAATGTCCCACATGTGCACCTTGCGCAGATCCGACCACGTCGCGACAATGTTGGGCGACTGCGGCATCACGCGGATGCGGTTCACTCCGCCCTTGTGCGGAATCGACCGCGACTCGAGAATCGGATCGCCCTCCACGTCGTCATCATCATCCGAGTCGTCAGCCTCTGAGTCCGAGTCGTCGCTGTGCTTGGTCTTGTGCAAGTCGGACATCTTCATGACGGTGATCTGGTTCTCCTCGGGCTTGGCCGCCTGCGTGCCCGCGACCATGAACATGGACATGGGGAACCGCGTGCGCACGGCGCCCTGGTTATCGCGGACAATGTCGATACTGAGCGCTGGCCACTCGGCAGTCATGGCAAAGTACATGTCGTACGCACTGCTGTCGTAGTCGAGCACTTCGTCTTCGCCCAGCTTGTCCACGCCGGGCATGAACACCTTCTTGATCTCCTTGGCCTCGTCGTCGTCATTATCGCCATCCATGTTGACGTCACCACCGTTGGCCTTCTCTCCGCCCTCCTCTCCTTCGTCGTCGTCTTCCTCCTCCTCGCTCTCGATCATCTCTTCATCCTCCAGGTCGTCGCCAAACGGATCCTCAAACTCGAGGTTCTCGTCGTCTGACTCGCCGTCGGCCACCGCGCCGCCGCGCTTTGCCGCGTGGTCAAACTCGCTCGCTCCGCGCTTCTTGAGGCTCATGGTGCGTACGTCGTTGGATGTTGGCGCTGCGTCGCGTTGGCGTCGCTCTCCCAGTCAATGCCAATGCGTGACCTTGTTGCTGCGACCGGCGCCAACCAACACGCATGGTTGATGAAAGGCGAGCAGCTCCGAAAGGTGATTGGTGGAAAAGAGTGGAGCTGATTGTACCCATCCATTTAGATTGAAATGTCTGAAACAGTACTTCTGTTTTAGGTGGGCCACATGACCGAGAGCCTATATTAGGACGAAGGAACCCTGACGAGCATCAACCGCACACCCCCAAAATGCTGGTGGTCCGATCCAGGCGTCTGGTGGCCCATCGCGCGCCGGCGCTCGTGCGCTATGCGCATACGGGGGACACTGCTGTGCTGCGTGAGACTGTGCGGTGCGTTAGGTCATCTCACGCTTGTTCTTATGTGAGTGATCGAGTGGACTAACGCTACACACACAGGAAGCTCGACTATGACAACTACGCCACCGGTTTGCTCTACCCTCTCGAATCACGGTCCGCGTTCTTCGCCATTGTACGCTCCTCTTTCTGCTTCCAGTCGAATGACGTGGATAGGTGGTGACAAACTGGCGGTCTTCTGTTGTTGCTGGCAGCGTGCATTCAATGCCGAGGTCGCGTCCATCAAAGACACGGTGCGCACCAACCCCGCGACGGGCAAGATCCGCATGCAGTGGTGGCGCGAGCGCATTTACGGCATGTACACTCCCAGAAACGAGCGTCCACCACCCGACACGATGCTGCTGCGTGTGTTGGGCGAGGCCATCGAGCAGCATGCGCTCACACGGCGCTGGTTTGAGCGGCTCATCGACGCGAGAGTGGGTTTGCATCCGCATTTCACAACCTGGTCAACAGGCAACTGACCTCCGCACGTGCGATGTTTAGGACGAGGACCTCGACACGGATCAACCACAGACGCTTCGTGATCTGGAGCTGTACGCGGACCGTACAGCGTCGTCGCTTCTCTACCTCTCGCTCGAGTGTCTGGGCGTGCGCGACGCCACTGCTGACCGTGCCGCGGGCCACGCCGGCGTCGCCATCGGCCTGACGACGTTACTGCGCGGCACGCCGTACCATCTCTCTCGAAACCAGCTCTATTTACCAGAGGAGCTGCTCGCTACGCATGGTATCAGCAACGACAGGCTGCTCGCGACCGCTGAGGACCCTGCCGCTGGCGCTGCCCTCGCCCCTGTGGTATTTGATGTCGCGTGTCGTGCACTGGAGCACCTACGCGCGGCGCAGTCGCTACGCAGCGAGATTTCCTCAACCGCACGCCCAGCAATGCGTGCGCTCGTGCCCGCCGGCATGTTCCTCACGCAGTTGGAGCGTGTCAACTTCAATGTGTTTGATCCAAAGCTGCGAGAGCAGAATCCCGTGGACGTTCATGTGGCGCTGCTCAAGGCGTACATGCTGCGGCGGTATTAGAGAGCCCAAGAAAGAAAAGAAATGAGGGAGAGACGGAGAGGAAAGCGAGTCCGATTTGGATTGGATGGGGTCGCTTCACCCATGGAAGAAAGGAAGAAGAAGAAAAAAACAAGTCCGGAGGGTCTCACATCAACATCTCCTTGCGTGTGAGGCGATCTGCTGCTGCTTAGGACCGCGCCTTCTTGTTGTACGACGAAGAGCTAGACGACGTGGGCTGTTCGTGTGTGCTGCTGGGGCTGTTGCTGCTGCTGCCCGTGGGCTGCGGACTCGTGTTCGGGTTGGCGCGGCCGCGCTTGTTGTCAAGCGCCGCGAGCTGGCCCTGCAGTTGGTCCTTCTTCAATTTCACGCGATTCTCAAACTCAAAGCCGCTCTTGAAATAGTCGAGCCGCGATGGGGCCGAGATGTGAAGCAATTCCTCTTCAATCGCGCAGGCCTGCGTTCAATAAAAAAGAGAAGCCGTGAGTTTCCTGTTCTTCTACAAGCACAAACGCAGGCGGGGCGTACCACTTGCAGCAAGTCGTCGTACGACATACACCGGCTGCTGTAGGCGTCGCGGATCTTGGACCGCACGGCCTGCCGCTCTTCGATCGTGAGGTACATTCGCCAGTCCTGCATGGTCGACGCCGACGACTGCGTCACACTGCGCGACGTCATCGTCGGCACACTCGTCGCTCCTCCTCCAGCACCTCCACCTCCCCCCTGTGCGGTCATTCGTCCAGCGCCGCCGGCCTGTCCCCCGCTCAAATTCGAACCGGGGCGGTTGTACACGCCCGATGCCGTCACGGCGCGCATCATCTGCGGCGGTCCCGAGGACGAGGACGCGTGGAGCACGGACGGGATCGAGTTCATGCCCGCACCCAAGTGGGTTGCGAGGTTGGGCGGCCCCACGCCGATCGTGTGGCCGGCACTCGAGGAAGCGCCGCCGCTCAGCGTGCGCTTGAGGGACGGGATCGTGGTCGTCGCGCCGCCCCCGTTTCCGCCATTTCCGCCACCTCCATTCGCCGTCGATGCGTCCTTCATCTGGCCAATATTCATCTTGAGGTCGCGAGGTTTTATTTCGCTCGTTCTCCGCTCCTCCGACTGAAAGGATGGATCGCTCTTGGCGGGAGGGGAGGGCTTTGGCTTGCAGCTGCCCGGACTGAGACTGGGGGTCGAAATCTTACTCACTCGTTTTCCTCTGGGGGGAGAACCAAAACTGTTCCCCACCTTTTCCGTCGAAGGAAGAAAGTGGGCGAGGACAAAAAGAAAGCGGAACAAAAAAACCTCTGAAAAATTCGACTTTTAGCTGGACACCCTCTCGCTCGGAGCGGCAACCCCCCTAAAAAGGGGTTGTTTGGCCAGTCCGACTTGCAAACATGCCATGTGGTGAACACCTGTCGGTTTTAGGAGAAGATCCGGTGTTGACCGTAAAGAGTCTTCAATAAGCGACTTTACAAAACAAGGTCTCGCTGGATAGATAGAGCATCACCATCCAGAGTTGCAGAATGCACTGGAAAAACCGGACCACGGGATGATGACATCCCGTGGTCCGAACCGATT
Source organism: Pythium aristosporum (assembly GCA_023337755.1). NCBI lineage: Eukaryota > Oomycota > Peronosporomycetes > Pythiales > Pythiaceae > Pythium > Pythium aristosporum. The sequence goes on along the minus strand of JAADXL010000587.1, from coordinate 1,958 downwards.
GATGCCCATCTTAACAGCACGGATGACTGAACGGATATGTGGGACTGTGTTACGGATATGTACGTGATCTTTCCTCCCTCGGCCATCGTGGTGATCCGCGTCGCTTCCGCGCTCAGGGCTGCTGCTCGTGTTGCAGCAGACGCCCGTGCTTCTCGACGATGCGGTCAAAGTACCACAAGTATGCCGTTTGCAAAAGCACGCCCAGCGGCGCGACCACAAACTCGAGAGGCGTGTTGGCCCGCGGCGCGACGCCGTTCGAGAGCGCGCGCAGCACCTGCAGGATCAGCTCGTTCGAGAACGCAAAGTACCCTCGTGAGATGCCGTGAATGAGCGCACGAGCGGCCTCATCTGGTGACGCTGGGTTACTCGGGACGACCAATTCTTTGGTCACGGCCGGCTTGAACTCTTGTTCATCGGCGAGCAGCGGCGAGTCCATGTCGCCCGGGTAGTAGATGGACACGTCGATGCCATAGAGCTGCAACTCACTGCGCATCGCCTCGGCGAACCCGCGAACGGCGTACTTGCTGCTCGAGTAGTTGGAGTATCCGGCGACGGTGGCGAGCCCACCTTCGGCGCTCACGAGCACAACCCGGCGGCGCTTGATCGGGTCGTTGGCGGGCAGTGGCGACGCGATCATAGCTGGCAAAGTGGCCTTGACGAGGTTGAGCGTGCCGAAGAAGTTGGTCTCCATGGTCTCACGGAACTGGTCGACGGTCGTGTCAACCACGAGGCCCGGGTAGCAGATGCCCGCGTTGCAAATGACGTGGTCCGTGATGCGAGCGTGGAAGGCGTTGGCTGCTTCAATGGCTGCGCACACGGCCGCATAGTCGGCCACGTTGCACGCGTACGTAAACACGGGGTAGTGCTGCTGCTCACTGCTCAGCGACGACTACAATGAGCGGTAATGTCATGTCAGCGAGTTGGTCTCACACATGGATGGTAGGTCCGGATGTAGACGACGGAATCCCGAGTCCAGACCCGTGCCATAATGGTGGAATACGTACCTCGATCTCACGCTTGGCGGCGGCCAGTTTCGCATCGTTGCGCGCGAGGATCGTGACCATGGCGCCGGCGCGCGCGTACTTCTTGGCGATCGCGAGTCCGAGGCCGCTACTGCCGCCCGTAATCACGACATGGCGGCCGGCAACACGGAAGCCTGGCGCCGTGGCGAGCGTGTACAGCCACGACTGCAGAGTCAAGAGAAGCACCACGCCATGAGAGAGAGAACAGAGATCGCTTCAAAGCAGGACAGGGTACTGTACCAGAAGACAGAGGCCGAGGTAACCACCGACGACGGCGAGCGCAGCAATACCAGAACTGGATACCATCCTGAATGCAAATGCGGAAATGAACGAGCTCCTGGCTCACGTCCCTTGACGCTGGGGCCTTAGGCGGTCACAGGGCAGTTCACCGAAGAGGCGTTGTGCTGTTACAGTACAGGACCGGTATCGCGTGTGTACAGTACCGGGAGAGTTGGCGAGGGTCTCAACAGCCGTGACAGTGTGATGAGATTGGGACTCAACAGCAACGGCAGACTGGCCTGATAGGGAACCGGGGATTAGTCATGAGCATCCCGCTCGTACCGGTGCAAGTACCGGTGAATCCATTTGCGCCTTTTGCACTGTGCCTAAATCGTGTTTACATCCATCGGAAACACGATTTGCCATGATTCTGGATCAGAACAGCAATCGCCCTCCTGGCGACCGAGTTTCTATGCATCGCGCGCGAAGATCGTACCGACCCTACCGGTGCGAGCTTGTTCCTATTGCTTGGGTGCCAGCTACCACGCCTTCACCAGGCCTTGATCGTTAGAATACCGGTACTGGTACGGGCACTGGCGGCAACGTCGTGGTCAGTGGCGGTGTGGGCTCTCGTGTTCAAGGCGGCCTTGTGAACGTGACAAGTGGTTCGGGCGAGACGGCATCAAGCGGAGATGTGTTGATTGGCAGTGGTGTTTC
>JAADXL010000586.1:0-21631 GCA_023337755.1 Pythium aristosporum | reverse complement strand
GCTGCGCAATGCCCTTCGTCCTCTTGCGCCGGTGGTTGTGGGCCACTTTTTTTGCCCACGCGAGGAGGTCCGATGCGGTCCGAAGTGGCGACAGGAATCAGACTGTATCTGAGAAAAGCTGAGAAAATCGGAGAATTCGGGCGTTTTCGCACGTTTTCCCACAGCTGGTGGGGGTCTTGGTCTCGCACGCCAGCTGCACACAGCCTGGGTCAGAAGAACTGCTCTTACCAGAACAGTTCTGGCGAGTGTCTGCAGCTGGAGGCCGAGAAGATAGGGAGGCATACAGTGCAGGTCCATTCAGTATGCTGCTTGACCGACTACGAACGAAGCGCGGCCTGTCTTCCAGGAGCGGCTCCTCTTGTGGCCATGGCCCCCATGTTCAGCACTGTACGTAGAGTGTGTTACTGTTTGTCTCTGGCCCCACCCTGTCAACTGACAGGTGACTGGGAACTGGCCACAGCTCGGCTGCGCTAAGTACGGGGAGTCAGACCACCGAACTTAGTCGAGTCAAGGCGGTGGTGATGCTGAATCCGCCTGAATCCAATTCTCCCAGTCGGTAGACCCAATTATTATGTGGTCCACATTGTACCGATTTGGAACCGGTGTTCGGTTCAAAAATCGTTGACCTCCACCAACTAACCTAACCTAATCCTAAACTTGCGGGTAGTCATTATTTATTCCCTCTAAAGTACGAATAGAAAATGCAGGAAAGCGGCATGAGATGCGACTTGGCGAGTCTTCACGAAGCGGAGCCTCCATGTGGCCGTGGAGTCTCCAGGTGAAGAAGAAACTTCTGCAATTCGCGAGTAATGAGGGCGACGCGGCGTCCGTGCCCGCTCTGCTCGCGAGAGGAGACGTCGACGTCGACACACGCGACGAGGTGCATCTGGTCCTAGTCTCTGATACGCGTTCTGTGGTTCTGACTTTGCAGTACACAGTGTACGTCAGAATGCCCAGACGCCACTCCACTTGGCGCTATCCAACGGCCATGTGCAGGCTGCAAAGGCACTCCTGCAGGCCCACGCGAGCCGCAATGCAGCCAACACGGTAGTACCTTTCGTTCAATTTGGGCTTGATACAGATAGCGACCCTGATGGATCTCTTCATGTCAGTATGGCCACACGCCACTCCACTTGGCGTCCGTTCGGGACTCTCTCGCACTTGCCACGCTGCCTCTGGAGGCCAACGCGGACCCTAATGCCGCCAACAAGCTCAGCATTCGTAGGAGACGATCACAGCGATGGTGTGAACACCGTGTCAAGTTATGCGTGGGATGGCGCCCACGGCAAAGTCGGCCTCCCAGCGACTTGTGCACTCAAGTGGCTCATTCGAGAACGCAGTCAAGTGGATGCCACCAGCGGCGACGTCGGATTCCTGCCGGCGTCTTCTTAGGGAGCCATAAGTGCGCGTTCATCTCATTCCTGAGTGCTTGGTCGTAAGGGTACATTTCCGACCACCGACGTGGTTGGTGGCGGCAGTAAATGAGATTCTCCTCGAAATAAAGAGGTCAAAAGAGAGACATCGAGATGCCGTACGCTGTGGTGTCGAGCAACGTGGCGGCCGCGCGCGTGGACACGAGCAGTGCGCTGCAGCGCATCTCCAAGGCTGTGTCGGAGGCGCTGGGAAAGCCCGAGACCTACGTGATGGTGCAGCTCCAGCTGGACACGCCCATGATGTTCCAGGCCACGGAGGAGGTGAGACTGTCAGCATACCGTAAACGTCTCCCGCTTGAGAAAGGATGAAGTTCTCAATTCTCTTGGCGGTGGTGTGTGTACTGCAGCCATGTGCGATGATTGCGATCCGCAGCATCGGCAAGATCGATCCCGAGACGAACGCCAAGGTGTGTACAGTCGTCTTTGTGCTCAATGGTCATAGCGACTTCTCTAATGTGGACGCTGTGGTGACGAACGGGAATATCGGTATCGACAATAACAGACAGCTGCGCTTCTGACGGGTGCCGTGGGCGAGGCGCTCGGCGTCCCCGCAGCGCGCGTCTTCATGAACTTCGACGACATGGCGCGCAGCAACTGGGCCATGGACGGCCACACGTTCTAAGCCACTGAATCGAACCACTCATGGTGCCACCACCCTTCAAACCACTACGCTCTGTGCATACCTGCTTTCCTACGCGTCGTACGTCCGCCGTCGCGGAGCCTTTGATCGATGGAATCTCCCACGGGCAGCTCTCTGGGATCTTCTATCACGTCACAGATTACCAATCTTTACGATGACGTCAACTCTCATAGGATGACCATCACTCGTGTTTTGATGGGCGGCTTCGCAGTTGGTGTCGTCTCACTTCTCAAGATCTCCTCTCCCTCCCAACGCCCAGACCCCTTCACCAGTCTTCTCACCATGCCGTTCGTGCGCGTCTCCAGCAACGCCAAGCGCGCCTCCGTCGACATTGACGCTGTCCTCAAGGGCGTCTCCAAGAGCCTCTCGGACGCGCTCGACCGCCCCGAGCCGTTCGTCTTTGTCGACGTCCAGCTCGACCGGGACATGTGCTTCCAGGCCTCGACCGAGGTAAGACAAGAGCTACGTACGACCTGAGCCTACTGTTCTCACTTCTCACTGATGCGTCTGTATATCCAGCTCTGCGCGTTTGTGGAGGTCCGCAGCATTGGCAAGATCGACCAGGAGCGCAACCCCAAGACCATGGCTGCGCTGACGGACTCGGTCGCGTCGCTTCTCAGCGTGCCGCGCGACCGCGTGTTCATCAACCTGGACGACATCTCGCCCAACAACTGGGGCGCGCGCGGCAACGTCGTCGCGTAAGCGATACCCATTGAGTACCGATCCAGGCTTCTTGAGCATCACAGCTTTTGCCATTGAAATCAAAACCGAGCGTTTTCCGTTGTGCTGAGCTATTGAGTTATCTTATCCACGTAGTACCCACCACGTATCAGATCTCGCTGTGGTTGCCATCACGGCAATGAAAGGGAGACCGCAAACTCGAACGATCCAATCGGTCACAGTAGTGAGCTGGCTTGTTGCCGCTAACGGGGTATTGAGGACAGGTCATAATTCGCCCCCTGAATAGAGATGAGTCTCCACGCTGACACTGTGTCCGCGCTGTGCCATCGTAGTTGCACTCGGATCCCTGCCACTGCGACAGAGGAGCTGTGAGGTTGGCCAAAATCCGACAGTGGCTCCTCAACCAGAGACCAGAATCTTCGCTCAATGCCGATCAGAACCTAAGAGTCGCATCACTCTCAGAATCGGCAATACAGCGTGCTACGTTCTACCGTACGGCTTGGCGGAGAGCTGAAAATCAAGGCGAATGCCTATTTTAGCAACGCATCAGGAGGATTTCCGAGTCCCGTTTGAGACCAGCTGAAAATACTCAAGCTAGGGTGACTGTTGGTGTTCGCTATTCTCTCTTCTTGGACAGCACCATAAGATAATGAGCGTCATTGAGCCCACTGACGACTGGCGCCAGGAGCTGTCGCCATGGCTGGCGGCGCTCATGGAGATCAAGCACGCGCTGAAGGTCGAATTGCCAGCGATGCCGACGTCGGAGATCCTAGAGAGCCTCTGGATCCGGTTTGAAACGCGAGATGGGATGAGCTATGGGCCACTTCAGTGGGCCATGATTCTCGAGGCATGGGAGCTGCTGGATTTGCTCGTGCGCGTGGACGCCGTCGCGGGCTGGCAATGCCTATTCTCCGTCGTCGTACAACCGCGTACACTCCGCACCTTCGCAGGTGCCCTGTTCCCGTACCACAGGCTCCTCCCGCGGTACAAGCTGGGGGGCATCAAGAGCGACACGACTGGCCCGTTTCTTCAGTCCTTGTTCTTGGTGATGCGGCGCATGATTGGTGAAGATGACCAGCCGTGGGCGCCGCCATCACCCGAATTTGTTCGAGTCAAGCAGCTTCTGTTAACGCGTGGGCACGCGGCCACGGCGGCCGCGCGTTTGACCGTGGACGCGAAGGCCACATCGTCGTCAAGCCGGAGGTGATATTGTCGATCCGTTTTCACGGCCAGCCATTGCCGTTGATGATGCAGCGCATACTCCAGCTCGCAATAGTCAGTCGCACACTGGCGCCTCGAGACGAGGAGATCACACCTGAGGGCTCGGATCCCATGGCTGGTGGAGACCCAGAAGCAGAGCCCAAAGTCCGCCAGCGTCACGCCGTGTTTTGCTTTGAGACCGTCGACGTTGGGCTTTTGGAGCAACCCGCGATGAACGAAGTGCTGAACCATCTCTTGCATCTTTTGAGTGAGGGAGTGCGCATCACGGAGCTTGTGCTCGAACACGTCTTTATGACGCAGCTCCGCTTCAGCGTCGCCGGGTCATTTTTCCGGGAAATGCTGGGCGTGTGCAGTGCGCGCGGTCGCGGTCTCAAGCGATTCGAGTATTCGTGCGGAGATTTTGAGCGCGACACGATCGGCGCCGTGTGTTCAGCACTTGCCCTCAGCCAGACCATTTCGGAGTTTGCGTTTACTGAGTCGGGCACTGGCCGAGGCGCTGACCGATCGGCCTGGTGGCCGTGGCTCGCATACGCACTGTTCAGCCAGGACGCGAAGAACGAAATTGAAAGTGTATGGCTGAATGTCCACGACTTTACCATGCAAGACATGGACGCGATACGCGTAGCTGCACGGGCCTACGCGCAATGAGGGTTCAGCTGGCGCCTCGCGTGAGGCAGTGTGCTCTGTACAGGATCAGACATCTCCATGGCAGAGCTCTCACGTGGAGCAATGATCTCGGTGCGGGCCAACGTCGGCGTGGATCCGCGGCGAGCTCCCCGTGTATCCATCATCCGGTGGCCACTTCAGAGTGATTGTCAATCATAGCATCCAGCCATCACTCCTGTACCTCTGTTATAAGATGCAAGTATGTAATGTCAAGGGTACATGATGGCGGGTCCACAAAACCCGTGACGGGTCATGCGACCCACCGAACCCGGCCCTGCTGCACCAATCACGCCACCACCAGTGGTTCCCCACAGCTTTTGCCTTGGACATCCCGTGGCCGCCATCTCCATTTCCAAAGACTCCGACGCCACCATGCCAGTACGGTGGCGCTCCCCCTGTATCTCTCCTTCACGAAGGCGGTTCGACTCATCAATGCCTCTGATTTCTTAGGTCCGCCAGTTCCAGGTCGTTGGCCGCAAGGCCCCCACGGAGAAGGAGCCGAACCCGCCTGCCTACCGCATGAAGCTCTTCGCGCCGAACGAGGTGCTCGCCAAGTCGCGCTTCTGGTACTTCCTTCACCAGATGAAGAAGATGAAGAAGACCACGGGCGAGATCCTCGACGTCAACGAGGTCCGTACGCCTCTCGTCTTTTGAACGAGTGCTTGTCCGTCTCGCTTCGACTCCCGTCGGCCTTCTCTCGAGAAGCTCCTCGCCATCTCCCTCTTTCTTGGAGACACTCGTAGCGGCTCCATAAAAGCGCTTGCCTGCCACGAGAGCATCGAGTCTATGAGGCCGTCGAAAGAGCTCTTGAGGCTCTGAGACGCTGCCCAGCGGCGGACGAGGGAATTATCCCTAGACCCTCGATCGCCCGCTTGACGCTCCAGCTTGCAATCCGCTTCGCTACGAGATCGCGGTGTAATTCCGTTGCGTTTGGGCGTTCGCCCCGAAAGTGAGAGAGGTGGTTGTACATGAGGGAAGTCTTACCACCATTATAGTGGTGGCTCCTCACGTTGCCTTTCTCACTCTCGGAATGAATGCTGGACGGTCAGATCCGAACAAATTTGTTCTCGCTCGGAACGGTTCTCCGTTCCCGAGATGAGTTCAAAAGAACGGTTCTCCGTCCGACGGCGTGAGGACGAGAAGGTTACACTTGTGTAACCCTTTGTCCTTCCGCCGTTGGTTGACCCGTGGCTCATGAGACTCTCCCAGTCACTGTGATGCTTACACGGGCCCGATTTCCCTCTGCTTTTGCTGGGGCGGTCGTGCTTTCCACAGCCAGCGCATGGATTTTCGCTTGCGAGGTCCCCAAAGAGAACGAGACGCGGGAGATCCTCCTCTTGGAGGAGGTCAGTCGGGGGGTTACGAGACGAGATATATCTCAGCTCAGTTCCCCTTGCGGATCCCAAACTCGTTTCTGACCTTGTACTCTTTTCCATCCGCAGTTGACTGAGAAGAACAAGCGCGTGATCAAGAACTACGGTATCTGGATCCGCTACAACTCGCGCTCGGGCACGCACAACATGTATAAGGAGTACCGCTCGCTCACGCTGTGCAACGCCGTCGACCAGCTCTACGCTGAGCTCGCCGGTCGCCACCGCGCTCGCCCGCGCTCGATCCAGATCATGCGCACGGCGATTGTCGCGGCCAAGGACACGAAGAAGGCCAACGTGCAGCAGTTCCACGACAGCAAGATCAAGTTCCCGCTGTCGCACCGCATCCCGCGTCCGTCGGTCAAGAACCACCGCACGGTCTTCAAGGCCTCGCGCCCGTCGACCTTCCGTGGTTAAGGCAGCTTCTTCCGGTCGTCCCCATGCTCTTTTAGTGTATGAGGACAACAGACAAGCAGCAGTAGCTTCTGAGAGTTTGGAAATGCCAATTCAAAAACAGCAACGCATGGCGTCGGCCGATTGCGGAGTCTCTCGATTGTGTCTACCGTCTCTACTGTTGGTGTTTCTGAAGATGTTGTAGGACGTCAGTCATGAGTCGGTGCTGCTGCTTCACGTACGTAAGGATCGGCTGGAGGCTGGCGTCGTCTCCTGCGCTGGCGCTGTCTCTGGAGATCGTAGCGGCGAGTCGATCCACTCGCTCTCGCGTCTCGCGGGTTGCCGCCTCAATGTGGTCGGCCGTGATTTCCCCCTTCGATTGTCTCTCGGCGTCTGCTGCTCTCGCCGGCGACTCGGCGATGAGCGCGAGCCACATCAACTTGTCGAGGCTTCCCGCAGCCTTCCGGCCACCCACACAAACGTCCTGCGACCACGAGTACAGCTGCATCTTCTCCATGGTCGCAATCACGACTTGGCGGTTCTTGTCCTCTCGAGCCAAATGCCTTGCGAGGTCGAGTTCGAAATGGAAATGCGCACAGTCGTGGCTATTCTCCGAAAGCACAAAGCCGTGGTAGAGCAGGTAGATGTAGTTAGGCTGCGCGTAATTCTCGACGACATGGTCTCCCTTCTCAAACGCCCACGACGCGCGCGTGATCGCGGCGTCTTCCTCCCCTGCCCCTCCTGTCGCCAACTGCGTGGCGTGCGGTGCGTGGTCCCCAGAGAGCTCGAGGCAGTTGACCATATCCAGCAAGGGCACAAGGTGGCGAGTGCCTGACCACCAAATGCTGCGAGAATCTAAGATCGCATTCGCCCAGCGGAACCGCTCAATAGAGATCCAGTCAGGAAGCTGGCTTGGTTGGCCTCTCTGTATCATGGCAAAGTCCGCGTCCACGCGATTGCGGTACGCACGCACGAGTCGAGAGAGATCGTCGGGGACAGCGTCGTCGAGAACCTGCAGCTCTGGGCCGTCCAGAGCGAAAAACAAAGGAGAGGCGAGGCGCTCTTGGTCGGGTAGGATATCGAGATACGGTCGCCATCGGGACACGTGCTCCGGTGCGAACTGTTCGTGGAGTAAGTGGAGCAGCAGGAGATGGGACTCCGTCCAACGCACAGCCGAGCGCTGAGTCAGGATGATCAAGTCCCGGACGAACGGCGAACGCAAAGCCGAACGAACGTCCATGACGACATCCGTGGGGACGCTGAGGTAGATTTCTCCGTTGCGCACTGGCTTGGTCGCAAACGCTCCGTACCCCATGGCGGGATCAACATACTTGAGTTCGACGTGATTGATTGGGAACTGCAGCTTGTCGATCCACTTGCTGAATACCAGCATTCTCTCATCCAGCGATCGCTCTGGCATGACGACCTCAGTCGGATGATCGACTTCCACCTGGTTCACGCCACCTTGCTTCAAGTTGTTTTCCAGCGTTGAAAGTGCAGATTGGAGAATCTGTTTGCGAGAGATGCGAAACTGGATGGCGTGGCGCAGACTCGGAGGTATCTCTTTTCCGTTGAGTAGTCCCGCATCCTCATCGATTGTTGTCTGGTAGTTCTCCAGCTGGCGGCGGATCGCTGTCACAAGAAGCTCGTCACGCTCGGCTCGTTCCGCGTGGCTCTCGCACAGCGCATAATGCTCTCGCGATGAGCAGAGCGCTTCGGCGTACGCATCGCCCATCGCTGAAATACTCGCTTGGAACTGGACGGCTTGCTTCTCCAGGAGGGACGGCACTGTTCCATGTGGTGTGATGCACACAAGACGGTTGTCGCCAGCTTCGCCGTAGGAATGGGCATCGAGAAGTCGCTTCAGCACAGGACGGTGGGTCACTGACGGCAGACGTACCGCGGCACAGTCGAATGGGTTGTCTTCCATCAGAAAACCGTGGTACAAAAAGTAAACGTAGTTGTCGTTGTCGCCATAGTCTTCGAAAATTTGCTGGTATGCTTTCGCGACGGCACGATCGGCAGAGATCACCATGCCGACTCCATGTTGTAGGCGGTGGTAGTCAAGAAAGCGTGCGCCGTAGCCATCCGACAGGGTGCGGTCGTCCGCATTCGGCTGCGGCCTGCCATTAAAAACGTCCCCAAATGGCACGAGAAAACGATCGCCACGGTTTGAAAATGCGCGTGAGTTGATCAGGAAACGCACCCAGAGATATCGCTTCTCCAGTAGCGCAGAGACCTTGCCGTCCGCCGGGAGGACGCTCTTGAAAAGGCGACGGAATCGCAAAAAAGCAGTCTTGGCGTGGCGCCGTTCGAGAGTCGCTGCCTGGATCATTCTCTCGTCTTGGAGTTCGTGAAGCACGGGGTCCGACTCGTAGAATAGCGGCGTCGCCACGACGCTCGCAGCATTCAGCGTGAACTGCGGTAACATTCGCAAGTACGGCGACCATCGCGAGGCCTTCGCGTCCTTGAACTGCTCGAGAAGAAGAAACGCCGTGAGCAGTTCTGTTGGCGCATCGCGTAGCTTCTCGTACTTGGTCAAGAGCTTGCGTGGGGAGTATTTCCAAATCGTCTCACGGCAGATGATCAGATCCAGCGGCACAAACAGGAGCTCCTCGTGCTCCTCGAGCGGTGCACGCGCGGCAATGCCTCGGCCCATGCCTTCAAATTGCGCGATGGAGATCTTTTCGCTCACACGCCCACCGTGGATTCGGAACCACGAGATAAATGACTGAGCGGAATCGAATCCGAGCGCCTGTGTGGTATCTTTCTCCAGTAATGGTGACTGCCCAGGCGTTTGGACCATGGCCCTCGACCGATCTACACAGAAAAAGGAGGCGACCATCGCCCCAATCACCACGGCCACAGCAGCGATAACAGGTACGTGATTGAATCGCGAGCGCTTGACGACGGCGGCTATGCGTTCACCACCATCACTATAATCGTCGCCACCACGGATCCTCATGGACTTGAGCGGTACAATCAACGCCGGAGGCTCTTTGCTGTGCCTGGCGTGGAGGTGTCGTGGCCGATGCGACGCTGTCATTGCTCTTGTCGGAATGGACACCCAAATGTCACCAGATCAAAAGATCGCGTCCTTTTGTGGAAGATACGGTCTCACCTTCGCGCAACATTGTCGACCTTTCGGCGAAATTCTAGAAAGCGCCGGAGTGTTGGAGAATGAGATGCAGGCACACGTCACATACTCACCGTCTTCCTCACCCCATGTATCTTCCCTCTCACGTTTGCGGTGCATCCACGTTCCGTCCCTGCGGCTCTTCTTCTTCTTCTTCTTCCTCGATCGCATCCGCCGTTTGCAGCCACCGGCTCTGCATCGCTTCTCTCGCCGTGAGCCGCTTCACAGGTTCCACTTGCAGCAAGCCGTCGAGCAGTTCGAGCATGTCGTCCGAGAATTTGCAGATTGCAGTCTGCTCCAAGTACATGGCACGTAAGTACGAGCGAAGACCGATCTTGCGGAAGAGCTGGAAGCCACGGTCAGTGGCCGCTGTCGAGTCAAAGATGGGCTTTTTCGAGTACAGCTTGATGAGCACCACGCCGAGCGCCCAGACGTCCGCCTTTTGGAGGTCTATGGGTTTCTTGTCGCCGCTCGAGTGGTGAGCGTGTAGCTCGGGGGCCGCATAGATGGGTCGCAGCGGCTCGTCGTACTTGGTGGGCTGTAGTTGATTCTCCGTCCCGACAAACACGGCATGATCGAAATCGCCCAATTTGAGCACGTTCATGCTCGTCACAAAGATGTTGTCCAGCGCCACGTCGCAATGAGCAACGCCGTTCGTATGCAGAAACACCAGCGACGAGCAGATTTGCCGCACGGCGTCGCGCACTTCACCCTCAGTTGGCGAAAAGTTCATGCGAAGCAACGGGTTCGGCTCGAGCAGGTACGCGCGCTTCAAACTGCCGAGCTCACAAAACTCAACAAAGACGTGGAGCTTGTTGCGAAACGTGAAGAAACCTCGCAGCTGGAGAATGTTGGGGTGCATGAACCCGATATTGAACTGCGAGTACCGCACGAGGAAGAGCAGCATCTCGAGCTCGTTGCGCAGTAACTGGAGCGACTCGGTCGCGCGCATCTTGACGCACTTGGAAACAAGCAGGTACGGCAGCCGCTTCCGCTGCAGCTTGAGATCGGCGACGACGTTGACTCGACGCGATGAGTCGTACATGCCACACAAGTTCCACTCGTCCGAAAAGCTTCGGAAGATGTTGAACGGCGTCGGAATGGCTGAGGCCGTCGGAATCACTGAGCGGCGTCGTAGCGTCGGCGCAATCTCGGGCTCGAGCGCCGACATGAACGACGCGCGCTTGCTCGCCGAGCTCTGCTTCAAGCCCATGTCACCAAGTTGCTGACAACGATCATACCGACAGCTTTCATGATGTACAGGCAAGTCGACCTTATCACGGAGTCCATAAATAGCGTGGCCTTGTTGGGGGGATAATGCGGTCGTATCCGCGGAGACATGGACAGCAGGTGTGAGTCCCCTTACGATCTCCGTCCGGTGAAATGAACGTTTCGAGTGATATCCTCTTACAAACTCCACTCCGACGGGTCGATGTCGGCGAGCAAGCCGCCTGGTAGCAGCCACTCGACGCGCCGCGTGACGTCGGCGATCGTGCTTCGCTTGGACGGATCCACTTGCAGTAGCTCGGAGAGAAGCGCCTTGATATCTTTTGGAACACACTTGGCCATGCCATCGCGACTCTTTGCTTCGGCTTCCCACGTCTCGTAGTACGCTGCAAAGCCACGCTTCTTGAAGTCCTGAAAGTCGGGGTCAAGGGGCGATGCAGCCGCGAACAAGCACTGCCTCGTCACGAATGCAAATACGAGCGCGCCCACCGACCACGCGTCGGCCTTGAGCAGATCCACTGCGATTTCGCCACCATCTACGTCATCGAAACGCTCGGGAGCCGCAAACGCGCGGTGTAGGGGAGGCGGCAATATGATCATTTCGCTGATCGTGTCAAGTAAAACAGCGTCCTTGAAGTCACCAACTAAAAGATGGCCCTGGTCATTGATAAACACGTTCTCGGGTCTCAAGTTCGTATGCGCGAGCCGATTATCGTGCAAGAACGCGACCGCAGAACACAGCTGGCGTGTCATCTCCTTCAGCGCCGACAGTCCGCGGAAAATGGGCAATCGGTAGCTGCGCTTCGATTCGTATCGCTCGTCGAACGCTAGTACTAGCGCTAGATTGCCGCGATGGCAATACTCCGTTTGGACATGGAGCGTTCGATTGCACATAAAATGCCCGTAAAGCTTGAGAAGGTGCGGGTGCTGAATTTCTTGCAGCAGCGGTGCGTCATCCAGGAAGTGGGCAACCATTGTTTGGTCACGCTGTGCGAGGTGGTAATAGCAAGTTGCGAGGTAGGCTTGGTGCTTGAGTTCTTGAAATAGCGCGCTCTGTTCTCGCTTCGTAAGGATCTTGTGATGGCGGTCGGCAAGCAGCACCTTGGAAGACTGACCATTTCGAGCGCTTGGGATGGTTGCCCACACTGCGTCGGTCCGGATATCGTGTCCGCTAGAATCGCTGAGATGCCTGTGGACCTTTAAAGCGAGCGCGGTCACTTCGTATAGCAGTATCACACTGCTTGTAGTGTCATGTGCTGGGGATCGCACCGATTGCCGCCAGCTACGGGATTTCGGTCGCTGCTCGTTTTGTGTCGTGCAGGCAACGGTACTTCGTCGTAGAGGCGAGCGGACCCCGTACGTGCTTCGATACACGTTTTGTTGCCCTTGTGCGATCGACTTTGAGTTGCCCATAATCGCTCCAGCTCGAATGCCGTCAGGAATACCAACGATCGCCCCAAAGCGATTGTGGAGACTTTAACAACTCGCATGTTCACTGAGTTCGTGGAGTTTCGTAGCTTCAAGACAACAATCGCAGGCAATAATAGCTTTGTTCGAGATGGCCCCCTGCGCAGATTTGTTCGCTCTGAGCGATTATTTTCGGGTCATTGCGGTCATGGGGCGCTGCGCCAAGTCCACCACCACTCCTTCGGCACCTGGGTCCGGCTTCCGGTACATCGCCTTGGATTCTTGCACGACTTGCCCTTCATTGATGCACAACACATCTTGTTCCTCAGTGCCGCAGTAATGAACACGGCGCTTCTCTGCATCGACCTGCGCTTGGTTCGTTGATAACAGCACTGGCTGCGAGAATTCTTCGACCACGAGCTGCGTGGGTCCGAATCGTCCAATATGCTGACCACCATTTCCGTGGGGCGCTTTCCGCAGCGTGCCGGAAAAGATGTGCAGATCGTCCAGATAAATATCCATTTCTTTTGCACCACGCTCTGGGGTCTTGCTATAGTTCCAAAACTTGATGAGCGACAGCACGATGGGCGTATCAAATGCAACGTACACAACGTTGCCTTGCTGGTTCCCAAGAGAGCTCGCAAGCGGAGCCAGCCACGCGTCGCTCGCATCCCACGTGTTCTTGTTCTTGCCACTGAGAAGGTTGTCGGGCACTCGGACATCGTCTTGAGGAGAAGCCTGCTGATCAATGTCGGCCAGACTATGTGGCTGCGCGGTAACGATGGATGGCTTAGAACTAATGCGTCTTCCGTGCGAGTCGTACAGCTCGAATCCGTTCAGTCCGACATAGTATGGATCGCCCCATGTCGCCCAAAGCACCAGCTTGAGCACGAACCCTTGCGGGTAGAGCACTGGCTCGTAGTCCTGCTTCACGATGGGGCTCTTGTACACGCGATTTTGAATGGGATAAACCACCTTCTCTACATACGTGCGGTCTCGCTTGTCACCAAGGTCTCCACTGCCGAAGCGAATGATCTGATCGAAATCGAAGTGTGCTGTTCCTGGAGCCTTGCGCAGCACAAACCCCGTTTGCCTTGGTGATATCAGCTCTCCATCGATCGTGACCGCCATTTGCTTCACACCTCGGAACGAGTCTTCCAGCGACTTGTTGTAGTTCCACACCCGGATGCCGTAGATGAACTGCTCTCGCTTGAGGTCGATCCGAATCTCCTGAGTGGCACCAAACGGCACCAGCCACATATTGCTGTCATCGCACGTCGTGCCCATCCCATTGATGAGCTGCATAGTACAACACATGTTAGAAACGAATACACTTCAGTCTCACGGACTCGAGATTTTCTGCGCGTACCTTGTCCAGAGTTCGCGGGTCACCATCATAGCCCAGCTAAAAAACACAATAACAAGAGTAATAACAAGAGTGAGACAAGCGTCGCTGGCAGGGGGTCGAAGGGCATCTGTTACCGTTGGTAGATCTCGAGGTGTCGCGTCGATGTTGGAAATATCCAATGGAACTGGCATTCCGTGGTTACCGATGAGCACGTCCAGCTGTGTCAGACCAACATAGTTCCGATCGCCCCACGTGCTTAACAAGCGAAGAACGATGCGTCGTCCACGAAGAAGCCCTTCACATCCTTCGCTTTCATCCTCCCCATCACTGTCTTCTTTGCATTTGGGTACCTTCACCAGCACTGGAGATTTTTCCTGGGGCTCTTCTGATACCCATGAATCAACCGACTTCCGGACATCGACATTGTGTGGTGTTCGTTTTGCCGAAGTTGTTGGTCGTCCCTTTTTAGTACCACGGATCGGAGCAGAGGTCTCGTCGTCTTGGCGGATAGAATGGTTGTAGGCTGCTTCATGCCCATTGTCAGCAGTCTTTGGCCGTCGAAGCTCCATGGAGGATCGCACATTGGTGGCAAGCGCACTCGTTGCTTCTTCGTCTTCTTGTTCCTGACCGTAAGCTTCCAGCAACGCGTCGTTCGCCTCAATTCTTCTCAAAATCGATTGGTCTGTCGTAAATAAGATGACCTCACACCACATCGCGCTGTCACTGTCTTCATCTCTGAAGAGGCCGCCTGGAGCTCGCTTTATCTCGCCTTCAAAAATCGTGCGGCTTCGATCGCCTGTCGTATCACTAAAGAGAATCAACCTGATTTGTCGAACTCCGCGATACGTGTGCGCTCGAGACTTGTTGTAGTTCCATACTCGAACCATCGAAATGGACGTGCTCTGCTCAAACACTAGCAGGATGTGGTGGTCCTCCCCTTGCGTGTACGGTGCGAGCCACATGTGGAAATCATCACATGTACAGTTGACGCCGTCGACGAGGTTCTTGGCAACTCGTGGATCACCGTCATACTCATCCAGCTCATTGATGCTCGACGGGCACGCTGTGACCTGGCGGTCAGGGTTCGAGAAGGTAACGAGATTGCCTCGTTCGTCGAAAAACTCGACGCCGTTCAGTCCAACGTAGTACTGGTCGCCCCACGTGCTGATGATTTCAACCTTAAGCCGACGACCACTCGGTAGCTCTGGGATGGGAATGGGCACGTGCACGGAAGCACGTCCCTCACCTGCGGTCACAGCTGCTGCTGGTATTGACGAAGAGTGGATTGTTGTTCCTCGCAACTCTGCAAGTAAGCTTGACGTTGTGGTAGGCACAAACCTTGTTTTCATTGGTTCGTCTGCCGAGGTTGGAGGCAAAGTCACGACACGTGACTCCTCTGTTGCTGATGGTAGACGGCTCCGACTGGTCTTGCTGAAATGCTCCAGTGAGTCCCATGATGAAGACAGTGCTCCAGCACACAATCGCTCGCGTTCCTTCCGAGCCAAAAACGCATCTCTTCGAATCGTCTCACCGCGACTGGAGGTTGATTCGTTGGCGCCAGATTTGTTCTCGTACAATCTTGTTGGTTCTGATGGTGAACCGTGATTAAGAGAATCTCCTCGCTGTCTTCGACTTGTCAAGCCTCCGGTTGCGTCGCTGCGATTGGATTGATCGAGTAGATCACTTGGCCCCATATCCTTGGCATCAGCTTTGACAGGTGGTTTTCTCGAATATATCGAGCTCATCGAAGCCGACGCAGCTAGCCAAATGGGGCCATCGCGACGCGATGCCGGAGTGTCTATGGATAACTTCGCCTCATCTGCGCGCCCTGTTGATGCATCTGCATTTGCACGAGATGTTGCGACTCGTGCAGATTTCTTCAGGCTCTGGCCAACACTGATCCATGTGCATATGTTGTCGTCCTCATCACCGAAGCTCTGGGGCAACGACCCGCTCCACACAGAACGTCCTCCGAGAAGAACCTCTACGTCGCGTGCACACGCAGAGCACATTTTCTACGACATACCGTGTTACGGTTGTCAGCTGTGACAATATAAGATATATATGACTGTATCACTCACGCTGTTAAAGTTCCAGACGCAAAGCTTGCTTGGTGACGTGTCGACTTCGAGAGCGATCTCGAGAGTCCCTGGTTTTCCATTCAATGTGAGTCGAGCCAGTGTGGATAAAGTCCGGAATACAAGTCACCCACCATGATCAGAGAGGCGACCGAGCCACATGTCAATGTCATTGTTGGTTTGCGCGACGCCGTTGAACAGTCGTGGGATTGAGCGCATCATTTCGTGACTCTTGGGCAGTGGAGGTCCATCTGCTTGTTCATACAACTTGACCCGGCTGACATCGATGTCGATTTCAACTCCCCCCGCATCGTAAGCACATATCTGTGTCAGACCCACTGCGCGAGTTTTCCCCCAGGTTGACAAAAGCCGTAAGCGTAGCTCCACCATGCGCGACGCAGTCTTGCTCTCTTCGACTGTGAGTTGGCGGGGTAAATCCAACCTTGGAACAAGAGCGGGGCCTTCTCCACCAGCTGCATGGGCTACTAAATTTGTGGACAGTTCACCTGCGCCTTTGACTGACAGCATATCTGGGACGCGCTCGCTTCCTTCCGATGTAGCCGTTACCTTGACTCTTGGCGTCATGTCTGTTATTCGAGACGAGATGTTTGGGATTATCGTTTCGGCTTCGTGCTTGATCACTGCGACTCCAGTCGCGGCCATACGATCCACGATCACTGGTACGGTATCTTCCTCTTGCTCAAGTGCCTTCAACTTTGCCAATCGCTGCAGCCGCTTCTGCTCCATCAACCTCTCCAGCTCTTTTTCTTCCTCTTCCATTTGCTGCATTAAAACCAGGCGGCGTTGCTCGGCATCACGCATTGCTTTCCCCTTCGCTTCACGTTCCTCAGCAAGCCGCTGCTGCATTTGCCGAGCATACTCCTCCTCCCACTTGTGTTGGTCCTCCATCACATGCGCGATGGTGAGTGCTGGCGGCTTCACTTCACTCGGTTTTGACACAGTCTGCTGGTGTTTTTCATTGCCAAACAACGCCGCCGTTACCTGCTTCCAAATCGCAGGATCGCCAATGGAGCTCTGCAAAGTGTGGATGTCGCTTGATTGCTGAGCGCTGGACTCGAATGTTTGCAGTACGTCCACAAGTGCTTTCTGTTTTGACCGAGAGAGGTTCTGAATCACTGAAAACAAATCGGTTGTCGTCCGTGACAAACCGGAAGAAGAGGACGCGTCAGTGGTCGAGACAGCGGCAAAGGATCCTTGCTTTTCCTCTGCTCTCGCTGGCGCAACGACTGCGGACGGCTTCGTTTTGAAATCTGCGCACGGGGCCGATATCTTGTGAGCGCTTGCTTCCTTGTAGCCTCCAACCTCACCGCACGACAAGTCGAGATCGTCCTCAGCGCCTGCTGCTGCGTCGAAGTCTTCGAATGACTCTTCCAGATACCCATCCTCGCCTCCGTCCGTATCGTCGTCGCCCGATGCGCTCGCCACGACAGCGCTGTCCGGAGCAGCAAGATCAGAGTCCTCGTCGCCTTTGGCCCCCACGCAGAGCCTTGCTCCCCCATGGCGATTCTCAACGACTCCGAACGCCTCACCCACCGCCGGTTTGCTCCACTTGGCACGTCGCGCGGCAGGCTCCGCCTTGGCCTCGCTATCATAGTCGTCTCCTGCGTTCGCAACGCGTGGCGTCGTACGTAGCGGCAGCGTCGTCAACGGCGCCGAGCGGCCTCTCGGTCTCTCTCCATCACTCACCAGAGCGTGCATCTTGGTGGGGAGCAAGGATGCCGACGATTTGTTCTTGCGCACCGTCTCCTGAACGTTTCCAATCGTCGTCGCGGCCGAGGTGTTCGCCGCCACGTTGAAAGTCGTCACGAACGCGTCTTCTCGCTGCTTCTCACGCGTATCCTTTTTCGACGCGACCGCGAGTTTCTTCTTGAGACGGTTCCGCTCTTCGAGCATCTTGATGTACTGCACCTGCTTCTCGAGCACTGGATCCGTCGTCGCGTCCGCCATCGGGCCGGCGCCCGCCGCGAACGGCTCATGGACCGACGTCTGCTTGTCCCACTTGCGCCGCTCGCTCATTCGCTTCTCGTTCTTATTGCGTCTGGATCGCAGCACCAACGCCAATCCGACCAAAGGATTCCTTCTGAAGAGTCTTTCTTTTCCTGGGCGTCCTTTCGCGCGAGTGACACTTCCTCGTCAGCGATCCGGGTGTCGAAAGCACACACGCGACGGTAGCTCACGCACATGCCTTCACACCGCTAGCCACGTAGAGAGAAATTTCCCCATACCCACGGAGAACGGCGCCGTAGCGACCCGTAAGTTTCCCCCATCTTCCTCATGTTTCCCTCGCTCTCTGCTTTCCTCCAAATTGCCGCCGCCAAGACTCAAACGCGGTTCTTAACGGTTAACTTTGCAGTTTCTAACAAGTTTACCCTCCAAGTGGGTACACGACCATCACTCTTACTCTTAGCTGTTCATCATCACCGCATGGTCTCTTGGTCACATTTCCCCGACCCCCTCGTCGCCGAGAAGAACATGGGCCAGCATAGACTCCGCCACCCAACAACAGCATCAACACTGAGGCGCGAGAGACTCGAGTGTCCCACGCTGTTGGCTAATCGACAGCCTCGAGGCATCAACGGTAATTAACGGCAGGCGCCGGCCGCCGACAGTTGCGCTGCCTCTTGACGTGGCGCTCGTGACAACTCCGCAGGACCATTCTCATTCTTGCTCTCCTGGCATTAAGCAGTCATGGAGCACGACGCAGTTTCGCTCGCGGCCGCGGCTATTCCCGGCGTCGGTCCGGTTCTCGTCGCGTTCAACCTCGTGCGCACGATCTACAAAAGCATGCAAGAGAGCAAGGCGCTCTGCGAGAGCATCCAAACGCGGCTGGATGCGACGTGGTCGCGATTGCTTCAAATGGAAATGGACGGCACGCTTCCGCCGACATTTCACGTCACCGACTTTACCGATATTCTCGCGCGATTCCACGCGCTCGTGCTCAAGCAGGCGGAGAAGAGCTTTGTCGTGCGAGTGGGCACGTCGGGCTCGTTCATGAAGAAGCTTCGCGCATGCCACGAAGAGCTGGACCAGTTGAACGATTCGTTTCGGGACCAGACCACGGATATGCTGTTGAAGTGGCGAGCCGAATGGGAGCGCAACGTGGTGGCCATGCAGAAAGAGGTCGAGCAGCTCGCTGCTGCCGGTGTCGCCGTGCAGATGACGCCAAACAGTCGTGCAGAATCGAATGAAGCGCTCGCGACGCTTGTGCACGAACAGCATAAGCTCGTGGATCAGGACCATATCGTCTCAGCTCTTCAAACGATTTGTTCTCAGTTGGCACGTGAGCGGAAACTCGCGCTTCCCAAGAGTATGCCGCCGTGGTTTTTCACCTTTGATGACGTCGACATTGAACGCGAACAGCTTCATGGGTTCTCTTCAGCAACCGCGATGGGCACTGTCCACCGCGCGAAATGGGGGACCCACACGCGTGTCATGGTCAAGAAGATTGCGCTGCCCACGCCATCCAAGCCAACGTCCGTGGTCACGTGGAAAGAGGCTGACGTCTGGTGGCGACTCAACCACCCGAATGTACTGCGGATGTACGGCGCGTGCCACGTCACGAACCCGGCGTTTATCGTGTGTGAGGAGGCCACACACGGCAACATCCTCGACTATTTAACAGCAGATCCGAGCCGCGCCAGGCGGTTCTGGCGGCTGCAGCTTGACGTCGCGATCGGACTCGCGCATCTCAAAGCCAACCGCGTCGTCCACGGCAACCTCAAAGCCACCAACATTCTCATCGGCGACGATGGCTGCGCCAAGATTTCCGACTTTGGATTCAGTTACGTCCGCGCTGCCGTCGATAGCGGGGAAGAGAGTGGACGAGCGATAGCAGGGCGTGGTGATCACGTGGCACCGTCATACGAGTCGGATGTGTACGCGTTCGCCGTGTGCATGCTGCAGCTGCTATCCGATAACGACCCGAGTAGAAACGAAGTAGCTCTTGTGCAACGAGCGCTCCGCCCCAAGCGTCCGCGCGGCATCACTGATGACGCTTGGGATCTCATCAAGCGCATGAGCAGCCACGACCCGACCATGCGGCTGACAATCCATCAAGTGCAAACGCGTCTTCAGCGGTTGGCTGCAGAAGAGACCGCGATGGAAGGTTACTTCAACACGAGCTCGCTCAATGAAAGCAGCGCCTCGTCACATGATGTCGATTCGCAACGAGCCGCATACCAGCAGCAGCGCAGAGCGCGAGAAGGCGGAGGAGCCGCGCCAGCATCGGAGGGCACCCAAAAGCAACAGCAGCAACTGCAGCGCGAGCTAGAGGATCTGCGGCAGAAGATCCGCCATGAAGAACGCGAGCTCGAGCGCTTGATCGAGAAGCGGCTGCGCGCTCAGGCGGCACACGCCAAGCCTACCACCCAGCAGGCTGGCGAAGACTCCAGCACGATAATGCTGCCGCCGTCGCTGACGACCAAGCAGTTGCTGCGGATCTTGCGATGGGGAACGACCGACGAGCAAACGCAAGCACTGCTCGCAATCGACACAAACCGTGTGGAGCACAGCGCACTCGAGATTGTCCGTAATAACGGGCTCGACATCATTGTTGCGTCGATGAAGCACGGTCCCAGCAGCGAGTTTCGACAAATGGCGATCGATATCCTGCAGAGCATCGCGACCGCCGGTACGGGACTGTATATGGATGCTGTGCTCGAGCACAGCGTGACCCAGGTGCTCATGGGTATTCTTCACTACCGCCGCGTCGCGATGGAGCAGCGGCGTGCAGGCCAGTTTCTGGTCCTTCTCGCGACGCGAAGTGCTCGCGCACGTTCATTCTTCCTGCAGAATGCCGGGCTGGAACTGCTGATCAAGTTGCTGTGGCAAGAACAACTGCCCATGTTTGATAAGGGCTTCAAAGCACGCACGGATCCAGCCATTGTGGACGAGATGCGAGGTTTCTTGGCGACCCATGCCGAGTCGCGCACGCGAGAAGGAGACCACGCGATGCACCAACGTGGGAACCACGACTTGGCGCTACAGAAATACACGGAGGCGATCGTGCTGGATCCGAGGAATGGGCGGCTGTACGCCAAGCGCAGGTACGGGATTCTCTATCGCAACGCTCGTTCCCTTATGATTCCTCCGAGTTTAGCTTGATTGCTTTCGTTTTACAGTGCCGTGTATACAGCGTTCCGCAAATACGACCATGCGGCCAAGGACGCGCAGCAGTGCATCCGATTGTTGCCGCAGTATGGCGAAGGGTACTTTCGGCATGCGATTGCTTTGTATGAGCTGAAGCTTGAGGACCAGGCCGATCGCGCGGTGCGCCACGGCCGCAAGTACGATCGGCAGTTTTTCACGCAGGAACGTCTCTTTGAGCTTGCGCTCCACGCACCGCGGGGCCGAGACAAGGAGAATCCTAAACGGTGGGCCGTCGGCCCCGGCGAGAGTTAAGTTATTGGCCAATCCTCGGACAAATTAGATTGTGAGATTATTGGCGAAGCGCTGGTGCATCACCGCGCGTGATGATTAGATGATTGATGGAGCTAGAAGGGCCCGCATGATTGTAGAATATCTTAACTAGAAGAAACAACGGCCCAGTGTCTCCGGTGATGGCGTTTTCACCCGACCTGATGTCGTTCATTGACTGGAGGGTGGACAAGACAGCGAAGCGGTGTGGGAAATTTCAAGGTTCACTACAGGTCTCTCATTGATATAGAGTACCGATACTAACAAAGTGCTTGCGTTGGTGGTTCCGGCGTGGGCCGTCAGAACTCACCAGTCCGTATCCAAACAGCGCCGACGCCACGTTGGGGGACTTGTCCAAATGGCTGGTTGTGGCCGCGTCAACGGTCATTGGGGGCAGCAGCACGATCCAATGGGGCAGGGCGCGGTAAAGTACCCAATACTTTTTTACTTTGAGATGGAGTATATTGCGTTACATCTAGTGAACGGCGATACCTATATGCAAGAAGGTTACAGGTCTCCGGGTGAGGAGGCCTGCCAATGAAGAAAGTCGCCAGCGGAGAGCTGAGCTAGGCCGGCCCATTCGGGCCGATCCGTC
>JAADXL010000585.1:0-21633 GCA_023337755.1 Pythium aristosporum | reverse complement strand
TATGGTCGGCGTGGACGGAGTTCTGTGGGCCGCGTGAATCGGCCCTCAGCCAACCCTTCAATACTAAACAAAGGCTGTGGTCTCCCGTCAACTTATGGTTCAGTGCCGAATCATACGCTTGACGGTCAAGTTTGTGATATGCACATAGCCGGGTGGGTGAAGCTATCCGGTCGCGAATCAGGGCCTCATCACTGGCCTCAGTAGGACATGTAAAGTGGAAACTCCCGTGGATTCCACCCTTCCACTGTGGAACGGTTTGAGGGACGGCTACATCATCCAGTCAACTGACAGAGGAAATGGATGAATTTCGGTCGCGTGTGGATAGGGCCAGTACGCTGTACATGTGTAGAGATACTGTAGAGATGCACATAATATCCAGAGACTACAGCACTTGCTACAGCTGAGTACTTTGTATGCGAGTGTTGGTCTGTGAATCACACGTTTCTCCACGGTCCAACCGCACATTATCCACATCATTTGTAATGAGTCTTTACTGTACTGAAGTAGAGATATGACTTAGTATCATTCACCTGCGAGAAACAAGCCAATACCTTGCTCTCGCAGGCAAAGTTACAGTGAACAGTGCACGCCCCACGTCAACGATGGTGCGCTACTCCCACCTGGGCGTCGGAGGGCTGGTGGACTGCACACTGTATGAATGGGGTAAAGAAGACCTATGAACACAATGTACTCGGTTAATCCATGCTGAACACGTGCCACCGTTGTGCGAACCTCGTGGACAAGACCGGGCCGGCGTCCGCCGCGGATCTGTACATTGCCGGGACGCGTGCGATCGTGAGCACCTTTCGTTCGTCTGATAAGACGTCACGACGGACCGAGTCCAACGAGATCTACCACACCACTACACACCACGTAATGTTCCTGCACTCAACCAGACCATCAATTCTAAGAACCAAAATATGCCGTCGTCCTATAGGGACCGCCTCGCCCAGCCGCTGGTTGCGTGGCTCGCGCTCGGGGCGTCCGCATGGGCGCGGCCGCTCGCGCTCATCGAATGCAACTTACCCGACGCCTCGAACGTCCTATCCGATTGCAGTATGATTCTCTTCTCGCCCAACACACTGAGTCTCTATCTGGACAAGAAGTGCCAGACGCCCGACTGCATGCGCGACGTCGCCACCCTCGAGTCCCTCAACCCGACCGAGTGCTTGTTTCGAGGGTTCTTTCGATTGTACGCGGACGCCACCAGGCCGTTGCGCGCGCACTGCGCTACTCTCACGACCGCGCAGCCCACGTTACCTCCGGTCACGACACCGGAGGCGGCACTAGAAACCCCTTTGCCATCGGTATCCACACCGACATCGGCAGCACCGGCGAAGGACGTGACGACGAGCCCCACGAGTCGGACAACGACGGCACCTCCGTCTCCAGTCCTGTCACTGACAACAGCACCACCGACAAGCGGCTCGGGTGCGGACCCGAAGGAGCCGTCAACATCGCCCGTATCCTCAGTACCGATAGAGATCCCGTCGTCGTCGCCATCGCGGACACCAGCGCCTGTGTCCGCGGGCTCATCGAGCGGTTCCTCCGGTCTGGTTCTAGGCACGGTGCAGACCATGCCGCCGACAAGTCGGTCGCCCGTACCCGCGGCAGCGGGGCTGCGAACCGCTGAAGATACGTCCAAAGGCTCTACGCAGTGGCTTCTCCTCGCGTTGGCTGCAGTCGGCATGGTCGCCGTAGTACTTTTGTGCGTCTACAAACGGCGCCAGCGTACAAAAGCCTCCACCAAGTCGTATACCGCCCTCAGCAGCCCAAATGACAGGACGAGCAGCAAGGCGGCGACAGCGACCACCGATAGTGGCGCACTCGAAGGCGAATCTCCGGTTCTCTCGGCGGAGCTTCGGAAGCTTGCGGACGAACGCCTGAATGGTGATGCAGTACTTGGAGCCTGGCGACTGCGAGGCAAGCCCACGACCGACAAGAAGTTTCTCGGGCGAGGCAGCCACGCGTATGTGCACCTCGTGGCCTTACCCGACGGACAGCTACTCGCGTCCAAGCGACTTGCCATTGACCAAGTCACTCTCGCGCAACTCACCCAGCTCATCGGCGAGGTCCACATCGTATCGAAGCTCGAGCACCGCAGCATTGTCGAGTTTGTGGGCGTGACGTGGACCTCGGCGCTGGATTTCCAGGCGCTGTTCGAGTTCATGGTCGGCGGCGACCTGCGCGAGTACCTCGATACACACCCTCGTACCCAGGACTCGGAGAGCAGCGTAGTGTGGTCTCCGCTCAAGCTACGCATGGCGCTGGCCGTTGCCGAAGGGCTCACGTACGCGCACTCGTTCAACCCGCCGCTCGTGCACCGCGACCTCAAGTCTCGAAACATCCTGCTCACACACGACCTGCGCGCCAAGATCAGCGACTTTGGCGTGTCACGGTTCCAGTCCGAGAGCAACACCATGACCACAGGCGTTGGCACGAACCGCTGGCTGGCACCAGAGGTGATCTCGGGTGGAGGGGGCTACACGGAGCGCTGCGATATTTACTCTTTTGGCGTCGTCTTGACAGAGCTCGATACCCACGACATGCCGCTAACAGCTGAGCTGAACGTGGAGCAGCGAGACGGTCGCAGGCGGTCGGAACTGTGGCTGCTGCAAGAGATTGCTCAGGGCCGTGTGCGGCCATCGCTGTCGGCGTCGTGTCCACAAGGGATGCGCGACCTCGCGACGCGATGTCTCTCGTTGAATGCGGGCGACCGGCCGAGCGCGCTCGAAGTCGCCTATCGTCTGCGGTCAATCATCAAAATACCACGTCTCACTAAAAGAAGTATCACTACGGAAAACATGAAACTAAAAGCATGATCAACTCTTCTCCAGCTCCTTAATCGTCGCCGCTGGTATTCCACGTCAAAAGGTGATCAATCAGTACATGAAATTCTTCTCCAGCGTCTCGTTGCTCACGAAGTGACTGCCACCACCACAGCGCCAGCCGCCGCCGACCTGTCGCCATTCATACCCCGCTGGACACTTAGCCAAACGGCGCAGCTTCTCCTGAGCTTTTTGGTACAGCTCGGCCTTGCGGCGCGCTTCATCTTGCTTCTTAAGGTCCTCCGCGTCCTTCATGTCCTGAAGCATTTGCTTGTACGCTTGCTTGGCGAGCTCGAGCTCTTCCCATACATCGTCCGACACGCCAGGGTCTCGCTCGCACTCATCGCTCGTGGCCTCACCTTCATCCACTTGAGGTTCCTCGTCTTGCATCGTACCGTCCGCCTCATCGGCCTCTTGTTCCGCCGTAGAATCTGCCACCATCTCGAACCGCGGTGGCTCAGAGGACGCACTATCCGTTTGCAGTCGCTGATAGCCACCCATTTCTGGACGGCTCAGTCGTTCAGCCTTGGGCGGTTCGCGCGCAGTGAGTACGCGCTGGCTCGCGGCCTCCACGTCCGAAAGTGTGATCGTACGCTCCAGCTCGGGCTTACCCACAACGCGCTGTGCACGGCACTCTAGAATGCTCTTCCACACCTTGTCGACGTCCCGTCCATTGCCAAACCCGGGAAGCAACCGCATCGGTGTAAACAGCCTCTCAAGCGCATCAACGGCGTTGTCCGTCAGTGCATACTTCTCGCGCGCGCTGCGCAACAGCATAAACGAGACGCAATCGCTCGTCTCCCAGTCGGGGAACTCGAGAAAGCGCGTGAAACGGCTCTTGAGGCCAGCATTGCGGTCGAGCATCGCGTCCATATCGGTCGGATAGCCAGCAATAATGATCACCATGCCGTCGTACATCGGGTCGGTTATGGCCGCGACGAGCATCGTCATTGCTTCCTCCCCAAAGTGTCCCTTGCCCAATTCGTACGCCTCGTCGATAAAGAGAATCGCGCCGCGCGCTTGGCCCAGCTGCTCTTCGACTTTCTTCTTGGTCTGGCCAAGGTACTCGCCCGTCAAGTTGAGACCAGACGTCTCGACGACACGATCGGACCCCAGTAGGCCCATATTGTGGAGAATCTTGCCCATGGTGCGTGCCACCGTCGTCTTGCCCGTGCCTGGAGACCCACGGAACACGAAATGACCAATCTCGGGCCGTTCTTCGCCTTCTTCTTCGGCCACTTGGATCCGCGTACGCAGTCGCTGTAGCTCGTCCTTGATATTGTCCATTCGGTACAGCTTATCCAGCACGAGCAAGGGATCCTCGGGCGCTTTTGTCGCTGACGCCTCTCCTTCTCCATCATCGTCTTTGGCACGCTTCGCTATTTCGTTCTCGATATCCTCCAACTGGAGCAGCATCCTCGTCTCTCCAGACTGAATGGGTCGCTTCGACGCATTGGCCATGGCATTCTTGAGCAGCATCTCAACCGCACCGGCATTGCCAAAGTTGGCTTGTCGCCGCTGCATCGACAAGAGCTTGACTACTTCTTGGGCCACGTCCAGTGGACAATCGACCTGCTTGCGTTCACATGCGGCTGAGAAAATGTCGAACAGTTCCTGGTCGTCATAGTCGTCAAAGTAAAACGCATACTCGATGGGGAACCGGCGCGCGAGGCCCGGATTCTGCGTGCGCAGCATCTCCGACATTTGGTGTTCATAGCCGATGAGAATGACGGCGATATCGTCCGAGTCCGAGCCCTGCACCTTTTCGACCAGCACATCGAGCACTTGCTTGCCGTACCATTGGTCATTGAGGTTGTAGGCCTCGTCAATGATCAGCAGTTTGCCCTTGGCGAGCTTGAGAATCTCATTCGTCTTGGTCTGCGACTGGCCAATATACTGACCGACAAAATCACCTGCCGTCTTCTTGACCACATCGCCATTTGACAAGAACCCGAGATGCTTGAGCAACTTGCCATACAACGACGCACACGTCGTTTTGCCCGTGCCAGGATTGCCCAAAAACAGTCGATTCATCACGACTGACAGCGTCTCTCTTCCGTTCAGCTCACGCTCATAGTTGGCGTCGCAAATGTCAATGAGTTCCTTCACGCGTTGCTTGATGCGCTTCCATCCAATCTTGCCATTCAGTTCTTGTACCAACAGCTCGAGCTTCGAATTCTTGGACGGTCGCTCACCAATCACATCCACTGCGCGCAGTTCCATAATTCCATCAAAGTCTTCTCGGGCCATGGCCTCGGCAGCCGCACGCTCAAAGAGTTGACGCACGCCGCGCGCGTTTCCGAACCCTTTCCGCCCAGCACCACGCGCGAGCCGACGGCACGCAATCGTCGACACTTTATTATGGCACGTCCACTCGCGCTCGGTCAGCAGGCCGTCCCAAATGACTCGCAAATCGGCTTCATCGAAATCTTCAAACACCACCTCGGTAAAGCGACTGCGCAGGCCGTCGTTGTGGGCGTACAGCTTTTGCTGAATGTCGTCTTCGTAGCCTGCGAGGATCATCGACAGATCGTGGCGGTGCTCTTCGGCGGCCACCAGAATCTCGGCCACGATCGGCTTGCCCTTGGGGTCGCTGGTCGGCTCGAGCTCATACGCCTCATCGACAAACACGACGCCTCCCATAGCCTTATTTATCGCACCGCGAAACTTGTCGGCACCCTCGTCCTTCAGCTGTTGCGCACCACACAGCAAGGCAGTGCTATTGCGCCGCATGCCAGAATCCTTGAGGATGCGTGCAAATAGTTTCGCGACCGTGGTCTTGCCCGTGCCTGGGTTCCCGACAAAGCAGTAGTTCATCGCCATGGCATTCTTTTTGCGCTGCGACGGCGTCATGCGCTGGAACGCGAGCGCACTCTTAAACATGTTGATCGCAAACCGCTTGACGCGTGCGAGTCCGACCATCTTGAGCAGCTCGTCCATCGCATCCGATGAGCAGTTTTGCTCGGCCTTGAGTTTGGCCCATCGCTCGTCCACAGTCATTGTGCTCTCGTCTTTCGCATTGGCTGAATGCGCCGCGTTTCCGCCGGCAAATGCATCTCCTACCATCTTGAGCTCGGCTAGCGAGAGCCACTGCTTGGCTGCGTCCGGGTAGATCGTCTGAAACAGCCTCAACCATTCTTCCGGTCGGACACGCGGTGAGATGCCTGGATTGCGGGCCAGAAGGCGAGCCAACGCGACCAGCACCAGCGGGTGGCACTGGCGTGCGTGCTCGACGTAGTGCTCCAACTTGGCCAGGGCATCCTTCGTTGCCGCCTTCTGCACCTCCAAAAGGTCCAATGCCGTGAATAGTTCAGCCTCTTCAAACGACAGCTTGGTCGTGATCGTTTTCAAGTAGTTGATGCCGTCAAATGGCCCTTTCGTCTTCTTCTTTGCTCCTTGTCCGTGTTCTCCACTCAGACGACGCAAAAATGCGAGCTTGTCGTACATCTGTCGCTCGACACTCTCTGGAAGACTAGTGCTTCCGACAAGCAGTGGCTTCCCCGACCAAGGATAGAAGAGCCGAATCCCAGTAGCCCACGCAAACGGAAGCGCTTCGAAGAGCTGGCGACACGCTTCTTCGTCGTCAGGAGACAAAAAACTGCTGGCTGACGACGCTCCGTCCTCATCCTTCCCGATTGATTCTGGAGACGATGGCAAAGACTGGCGAGGCTTGAACACGAGGAAGCGAGCAGGCGGTATGTCATACAGTGGCTTCACTGTCGCTTCAAACTCATCGGCGAGACACGACGTGATCGCCTTTTGCTGGGAGGCAACGACTGTCGCTTCACCTGTTGGGAACATCGCGAACGGGTCCCACACGCGTAGAGTACCGCCCTGGCTGAGCATCCCATTCTTCGTTCTCGCGAAGAAGGCACTATCAAACCCCAGTTCTTGCTGTTGGTTCTGAATCCACTGCGCGTGCTTGGGACCGAACTTGGTTGCTGTCGGGGCATCGGACGGAGTCACGTTGAGACCCACACTGAAGAATACGCCAAAGACGACTCGCCGTGCTGGTGGCGCCTTCTTGCCTCCTCCAGCTGAGGATACCATGAGACTCACGTTTTTGGCCACGACTGGATACGCCTGGAGACTGTTCCAGGTCATCGTCGACGCGAAGTCCTTGAGCTCGAACCGCATTACCGGACTCTTCACGGTCGTTTTGGAAGCATCAATCACAGTAAACACTGGGAAGTACATCGGTCGAAACAGGGCCCGAGTCCAAACGTCTTCCTCCTGTTCGATCCAGCCACGGAACCGCTCTAGCACATTGAGCTGCCGCTGGTAGAACTCGAGTTTGGCACGATCGCGAAGATTCGTGGAAGAGACGAATGTCGGAATTTGCATCGCTGCTGTTGGTACATCCGCCGGTGGCCATGGCACCGGCTCCGATGGCCCTGCCAGGCAAATGCTTCGAACGCGATCGATCGTGGCAGTGAGTGAGTCAAACGAGCACGCGGGACAGGCGGTCGGCTCGCCCTTGGAACACACAGCAACTTGATAGTTGTGTTTCCCACTCACGCACGACCACAACGTGCGGGACTGGCACGATAGCTTCACAGGCGAGACCGCATTTCCCAATGCGCACTCCGTCTCAACCGTTTGGTGGCAGACTTGTGCATTCCAACACGGTATCGCGACCTTCTGCTTGCATCGATATTTGGCAGCATCCACACAGCATGACACCTCGACCGTGTGGCCACATCCCAACGGTTTGGTCGCCAACTGGTTGCACAGCTGAGCCTTGCCCTCGCCACGGAGAATCTTTACCGCCTGATCGCACGGGAACCGGCCTTCGTGGCCACACGACGTGTCGCGACGCAGTAGCACCAATTGTTTGCACTGTCCCAGCGCAGTTTGCAACGCAGTCGAAAGTGGACGCTGCGGAGCGGGGAGCGACATGCACACAATGCCCGAAGAGATGAACAAATCGACTGCAGCACGTTGCTCCGACGGTACTTGGCTCCACGGCTGCCACACTTTCAGCTCAACGACAAGAGCACATGGCAGCGTGACAGCGTGGCCGCAATCCGGTCGCGTCGCCTCAGTCGTCTCGCCGCATGGTTGGCTGGTACTCCGCGCTTGGTGGCACGGTAGCACTTGTTCGTGGCCGCAGTTACGACGCAGCGTTACACTGCTTTTGCATTGCACATTCAGTCCGAAATTGCGGTACACCGACAGCCGTTCGTCTTCCTTCACCGTATCCACTGGATCAGTGCATGGCTGCACGTTAAATGTCTGATCGACACGCTGTTGGAGTCTCCTGGCTTCGACGCACGTCGTGGGGTAGACGTGGCCGCATTCCGGGATCAAGAAAGTGACAGGCTCTGGGCATGGCGGCTTGGTCGACGCCATGTTAAAGGCAGCACTGCACTGCACACGAGCTTCATGACCACACTCCCGTCGGAAAACGACCTTATTCGTGCACGGATGATCGGCTGGACCATACGTGCCACGCTCTTCCACAATGCCAAATGTCGTAGAAGATGCACCAGACCACGACCGCAACGCACTCGCAGTGGGGCATGACGTCGTCACCTCGTGGCCACAGCGCGGCAGTACAGCCTTTACTTTCTGGGCACAGGTGTACTGGTTCCGCCCATCGACTATGCCCTTCCGCGCGTAGCATTTTAGTGTCGTGGTATGGCCGCACGGTGGCACGTACTCGACGTCAATCGAACAATTGGGCGTGCGGGCTGAGCCGGATTGGTACCCATAGTAGGCGTCACACGAGCAGCTCAACTCATGCTTGCAATCCGGATACACATACGGTGTGATTGCTTGATCGGTACACTTGGGCCACGCCATCTTCTTCTCTAGTACGTCCACTTCTTGGGCACAGGCGACGCGTTGTACGTGCGTGCACGGCAGTTGAAGCTCCACCAATGCAGCGCATCGGTACGCGATCAGTGCGTCCGCGAGGCGTTTGCGGTTCGTCGCTTGACACACCTGCGCACACTTGAGAGCTTTGGGGTGGCGTACACAGGGCGAGTCAACCTGGACATCGCACTTTTTGGTGTGCTGATCCAACGCCGACCAGTGGCAGCGCTTACCGCATTCGTGCGAGCACTCGAGAGTGTGGCGACACACAACGCCACAAAACGAGAGCGCAAGCTTCTTCGGGTTTTCCACCGAATGAACACTATCGCGGTGCTGTGGACAGCAGAGCGGCAGCGCAGCACCAATGCGAGCCTGGTCAAACGACGGCCAGACAGCGTCTACGTCTGGTGTGTTGTCCGACGGAGCCGGAAGCTGTAGCTTGTCAAGCGTCGCCTGCCAGTGTGGAGGTCCCGACGTTGCGGCGTTCGTGAAATAGTCGATGTTGCCCACGACGTACATGCCAATTCGCGCGCGACTGAGCAGCACGATCATACGGTTCTGCAGCTTGACGAAAGGAGTTCTCGACTTCCCGTCAATCACTAGCGACACAATCACGATATCTGCTTCGTCACCCTGGAAACGATCCACCGTGGAAAGCGTGCACGATGGCTCCGCTCGTTGGTCGCGTCCAATTACTTTCATGCCAAACTGCTGCGACATCAGGAGGTTGCGCATGAGCATGAGCTGGCCCTTATACGGCGTCAAGATCGCAATCGACTTGCCAGGGACACCACATTCGGTGAGGTATTTGGCCAAGTGACACGCCATGTCAGCCTCGTGAGGATTGATGCGAGACAAGCCGACGCGCGCCTTCTCTTCGCGCCCGCCATGAGTCCAAAAGTAGAGATGCGGCGCGACGCCTGGCACCTCTCGCCCGCTTGTCGGCGTCAGCCTCACTTTATCGACTGCATTCGGAAGGAGGGACGAGCCGTACAGCTGTCGCCGCTGCGGAAATCTCAGCGTCGTCTGAATGGTTTTGGTGTGGCAAGTCGCATGATCCTCGATCGCCGTGATGTCGACGTAAAACTCGCGCGTGAGATCCGCAATATTCTTGCGCATGCGACGCTGAAGCGACAGAACCGACGACGGCACCTCATACTCCCCAGGGGCGCGAATGAGACGCTCAAACATCGAAATGTTGATCTAGTTGATGCGTTCGAAGTCGAATTTCGACATGACCGACGGCTGCAACTGCAAGTGATCGCCAATCATCTCTAGCTTGCACGTTGTCGATCCCAAGCAGGCAAACAGCAGCGGCTCCAAGACTTCCGAGGCCTCCTCCACGAGAATCGCAAACGGCTTGGTGGCACGGATCGCTTCCAGACGCGTAACGCAGCCCGTAATTGTTCCTCCAATGATCGCGCGGCCTTCGTACATTTTCGTTTTCGCACGGCTGCGCTCTTCTTGCAGCTGCCGCTTTGTCAGCTCAAGTTTCGCCCGAATCGCTTGGATGATCTTGTGCGCGAGTGGGTCCCACCGAGATACAAGTGCGCGAATCGCTTGCCACCGCTGGTCCAGACTCATGTCCCAATGCCATTCTGCCACACTGAGCGCCGCATACTCGACGCATCCATCGTCAAGTTCCTGAGCATAGTCTTCGCCATCAGCAGTGTCGTCCTCATCACCAAACATAAACTCGTCTTCGCCACTGCCACCGGTCTCGACTTCATCGACATCTCGGAGATGCTGGATATGGTCAGGCTCGTCGAAATCTTCTTCGGCATTGGGAAGCGCTAGATCGATCGCAAGATCAAAGAATGATCCGGATGCATCGGAGGCAGCATCCGAGGCAGCATCGTCGGCAATGACCGCCTCATCCTTCTCAGCCGTGAACATGCCAGCTTCTTCCGGCAAACTTGTTGTATCAGGCTTCGAGCAGCTTTCATTGGGAACTTTCCCACACTCCACACCATCCTTATGTTCATCTCCAGCTTTGTGAGCGGCGCCTTCATCCTCACGACCCGGCGACTGAGCAATGTCTTGATGCACAAAAAGCTCTGGTACAGTGGGTGCCTTCGCTTTTCCCGCATGGTTCACACAAGACATCATCCCTGGTACCGGCGTCCCCTTGCACGGCTTGCCTTTGGTAGTCTTTGCTGCGCACCTGCCCGGTGTTGCAAGTGCAGTCTTGCCATTGGCACTACTACTCGCTGCACCATGTGCGTGGGGTAAATGGCTGTGACAAAATGGAGTCGACCGCGAGATGGTAATGGCTGTGCACGGCGCGCCCGACCGAGTCTTGCCTTGGCATTTCGAAACACTGTGTTCTGGGCAGTAGGACGAGTCCACTGACGTGACAACATTCTCGCACTGGCCATCACATGATACCCACCAGCAAAGTGGGTGCTCCGAGCACGTATTGCGCGGCGGTGCATCTTGAGCAGCGAAGACCTCGCCATCAGGCGATTTCTCGCGGATGCATACAAAGCACGCATGTTTCGTACAAAGTGCTTGATTGTTCCGAAACACTGGCGCGTGGCAGTCCTCCATCGAGCACAAGTGGTCGTGGCAAAAGCCACACTGCGGCACGACCGAATACTCGCAGAGTTGTTCGTAGCCGTCGGCGCCTGCATTCGATGCGAAATGGCACCGATGCTGCTTGCAAAAAATGCTTTCCGTGGGGTCCGCAAGGTGTGTGCATTCGTCTTCCGCGTACGCACAGGCTGGGACGGGCACAAATCCACCCATCCACTTGAGGAGAATCTCTGCAGGGTCCATCTGCGGGTCATAGTGCTGAATACCGTCGTAGAGAATGACGACATCTCTGTGGCTCAGCATCACGTTCTTTGCGACATACTTGTCAGCAGCTGCGACTGCATCGATCTTCTCCGACACTTCCGGCTTGGCGTCATCATCACCGTTCACCTCGCACACATCTTCCATCTTGGGCTTGGTCTCTTCCAGCTGAGATATGCCGACGATAGTCGCCGTAATCTTGGCGAGCTCAGCTGATGCTTGAAACAACACCTTGTTTCGGTCGCGCTTGGCATCGGCATTATCGTTTTCGCGGTTGGCTTGACTCGGGCCAGTAAGGAGCACGTGCGCTTCGTAGATCACACCAAAGGAGTTACGAACACTTCGCACCTTGGAAGCGAGTTGATGCAGCTCGTCCAGCGACTTTGTGAGTGCGGCAACCTCTTTCGTCGACGCAATGACATTCGATTCTTGGTACCGATACAGCGTTGGCTCGGTGCAGCCGCCGCCGAGTCGCAGAAGCAATGCCTGATTGTACTGGATCGACATCTCGGCTTTGACCAAATCCATGAGAAACTCATCAATGGCGTGGTTCTTGTACGACAGCACGAGGATCGGCGGTTCGCCCACTGACGGACACACACGCATCCACAGCTTTCGAATCATCAAGAGCGCACGAACGACCACGACGCCCAGATACGATTTGCCCGTCCCTGGCGGGCCTTGCGTGCAGTGCACGGGATGCACAAGCGCGCCAAAGAAACTCTCAAGTTGCCCACGGTCTAGCGTCGCGTTCGTGACCAACTTGGTCAACCCTTGGCGTAGCTGCTCGGCTGCGGATGCATCCCGTCGGATCTGGACAATCGGATCCAGCATGCTGTTTTCCACGAGCACGTGGATCAGCGAACGAATCGCACTCCCTTCCAGCGGAATAGACGAAGCGTTCCCTGGCGTACCATCGTCGTCACTCTCGCCCGATCCATCGAGACCTTCACCCAGCAGAACCGCTGTCACCGCCAAAGCCAAACTCTTCATCGTCGCGGTCATCTCGGCCACAGAGCCTTTGAGGTTCACGAGCGCACCGGACTGAAACGGCATGGGCATTTCACGCTGGCGCTCGAGTGCCTTGAGCACCGGAATGAACTCGGGCACAAACGTCTGACAGTCAATGATCGCCACACTGGCACCTTGCTCAACCTCTTTCGACAGCAGCGGGTTGCCGATCTCATCCACCGAGTACTCGAGCAACTCCAACGCGAGTCGTCCGGCTTCGCGCTCCTTGAATTCGTCCCGTGGCTGGCCATGGAGCGCGACCTTGGCCCAGTAAATCTCATCGCTGAGCTTAAGCGACCCGCCACGACTGGACAGCAGCACAATACCCACGAGATTCGGTGACGAGAGCCGTCGCGTTGTCTTCCAGTGGATTTGCATGGCCGGTGGACGGCGCGAGGCAAAGTCCGAGAGGTAGATCTTACCGTCAAAGCGAATCGTGCGCACTGTCGCATCGTAAATGTGGGTCGACGCACGTTCCGATGGCGGTCCACGAAGCTTTTGCTGGCTATCCAACGCGCACGGTTTGCACAGTCCTACATGGTGCATGCGGTTGGCACACACGAATTCCACGAGCCGCGCACAGTTCCGCGTGCGGCACTGATAGTCGGAGTACCCTCTTGCGTGCATGGGCCACAGCGGCTGGTCACAGATCTTGCCGTTGGTCTGGAGCGTGCAGTGTGGCAGCAGCGCATTGTGGCCGTCGATAAACGTCATACCCGTCCACAACTGGATGGTCGTGTCAAAGTACTCGTCCGGTGATTCGTACACGCCATCGCCGTGGCCGCCGGGCACTTTCATCGCCGGCAGCTTGAGCGGCTGAAAATGATTCCAGTCCGAGAGCCACGCGATGGTCGGCTTTTTCCATGGCGATACGGTTGCCGCAGCGTTGTCCTCGTCTTCATAGCTGGCTTCTTCGATCGTGCTGGTGCGGATGGCCCAGGGCTTGTCGAGTTCACTAAACAAATCCATGACGCGCTGGCGCGCACTGCGGTGGGTCGCGTACCGCGGCTCCAGGAGCTGATCGGCGTCGGCCAGCATGTCGTTGAGAGCACTGCGGACGTCGTCGCGGGCCTCGCTCCACGTAAACTTGGTCAGCCGCTGAAACACTTTCTCCACGACTTCGACCGCGCTCAGCTTGGCTTCCTCGAGACTCAGCCCCGTGCCCAAGGCATTGCTGGCATCGCTCGCGTACCGCAAGAACGCCGCGACCACGGCCACGACATCATGGAGCCGTGGCGGAGACACTGCTGCTGACGCGGGCAACCGCGCCAGCGCCGTGAGCAGCGTGCGCATGCTCGTGCCGTCCAGCGTCTCCGCTTGGCGCCACGACGCCGTCCACATGGGCTCCATTTCGACCACGGCCTGCGCGAGGCGCGCCGGTGCACACGGTCCGAGCACGTCCGCGATAAAGCGACTGCACGACATGTTGCCAATGTTGGGAAACGCCTGCGGACGGGGCGCCCCGCGGCCTCCTCCGTTAAACGACCCGCGGCCACTCCCGGGGCCTCGCGCACCACGAAACGAACCTCCACCTCCCCTCGCCTGGTACGGGCCGCGGCCGCCGTCGCCACCTCTTCCTCGACCACCATATCCTCGGCCACCGTATCCTCCGGCGCCTCGTCCACTGCGTCCGCCGTCGCGTCCGCCACCACCGCCACGTCCGCCGCCTTGTCCGCGGCCACGCCCTGGTGCGTACCTTTGACCGGTGCCGCGGGCGCCGCCGCGGCCACGCGAGGTCGTATCGCCATTCACCATGCGCTAGTTCTTCTTGCCGGTTGTTGGTGTTGGAAAACCAACGATTGAGGCTTCCCAACGATTGAGCGCGGGAACGGGAAAAAATATCCTCAGGATACGCGCACTTCAACACCCTCTGAAACATTGTACCGTCGACATCTCGGACGTGGGCGCCACCATTGAGTTGCACTGCGGACGCCTCTGCGAAAGCTTATACACCAACGTCTCGGAGCGCGCCGTGGGCGACGGGGGGCACAAAGAGAGAATTCCCCTCCACGGATGGGTTAACAGATCAACAGATCGAAGAACAGTCCACCAATGGCGGACGGGACGTCAAACAGAACCACGACCATGCGAACGATGACGCGGTCTCTTCTCCCTGTCGCCATTGGCGTCATTAGCGAATCGCCAATGACGCGCGCCGTTGATGATGAGGCTTTGGAAGTTCCATGCAGTGTGAGAAATGGAAAGAGGTTTATTCTAGTGCGGTTGACATAGAACAGTCCTATACTAGTACACGTAGCCATCGAGATGCCTTCAGTGCCGTGCTCGAAGAGGAACACGGTGCGGGAAGTCAGCGTCTGCAGAGTGCACAACCAGTTGGGTCAATAGCGATGTGTCAGCACCTCAATGATTGATCGAAATGCGGCATTGAAGTCCCAGGGACAGTCGTGAGACGGCTGCGAGGCCAAGCACCATGTCGCCACGAAACCGGCCTCGTGGCAACCAGGAAGTCAAAGCTGGCGGCGAAACCGCGCGTAGATTAATACGCTACGATTTGCTTCCACTGCTCTTTTGGCCGCAGTGGTGTTGACCGCAGTTGATGTATGCCACACCAAGTTGAAGTTCATCAAGCAGCCCAAATACACCCAGCTCTCTCACTCCCCCCTTCGCGGGTGAGAGCATGTAGGCCGATTTGACGTGGCTGTTCGGGGGTATGTTATAGTGCTCGCCCTTGGGGGCTTGTTTTTTTTTGGGTTTGGGTGCGGATACTGTAAGCAGTCGGGTCTTGAGCTGCAGCCGATGAGTTGCCGACCGCGCCAAGAGGGAGCCCTTCTTCGCCGTTGCTAATGTTAGAGACGCTGATCAGTGGCAACTGCCATTGCAGTAGCAGTTGCGAGTCCGGAACTTAGATAGAGACATCGAAACCTACGCGACCAGCTGCTTCCCATCTTGGGTCAAGGTGGGAAGCGAGTGCCCGTTGGTTTCAGTCAAACATCTTGCTTGCAAGTGCGTTATAAGATTCTCTCCCGCTCTCAGGACGCCACTTGGCAATTTGATCGCTGCACGGAGTCTCCATCTCTCTCTCTCTCAAGAACATCACCATGCAGCAGCCCAACCGTGGCGGCCACCCTCATCGCCCCAAGGTGGTGCTCCTCCAAGACTACGTGGCCAGCAGCGTCGGCGAGCAGAGCGAGCTCGACCTCGATCTTTACGAGACGGACGAAGTACCCGACTCGCCGAGCGAGCAGCTGCCGGGCATGTCGTTCAGCGGTCTGGCACCAATCCTCGACCGTGACTCTGTCATCTCGGTACCTCAGCCACCGGTGTACACGCGCGGTGTGGCGCCCATCGCCGACCCCAAGCCGAGCGATGTGTCGTCGCAAAACTACACGCACCAAGACACGTCAAGCTTGGCCGGCGGATCTAGCCGCACGCACCGCCTGCACGGGAACCGCCCCATGAACCCGCACCCGACGATCCGCACCAACTTTACGACATCGAGGAAGGAAGAGGACGGTAATCAGCGCACGTCGATACCCCATGGCACCCAAGACCGATACGAGACGCTCTCGACACCGCCAGGAGACTCCATGCTCCCGGCCTCTCGCCCAGAAGAGCAAGTTCACCCAGCGTGTGTGCTGCCCACGCGTGCGGAAATGTCGATGCGAGCCGAATGGATCATCGGGCTGGTCATTGTCGGACTCGGTCTCGGTATAGCGATCGCGAGCCAAAAGCCAGATGCCGCCGTGGCCTATTGGCTCACGACCTTCGGCGATCTCTACGTCCGCATGACGACATGCCTCACGCTTCCCTTAGCCTTCTGCCAGCTCGTTGTCTGCTCAGCGGAGCTCGTCAACAATGAAAAACTCCGTCGTGCGTGGAAGTACACGGTGTTCTACTTTGTCCTGACAGCATTGCTGTCGTCATGTCTGGGCATCGTCAGTGCGATGTTGTTCCGACCGCACTTTCGACGCCACAACCCCACCGAATTCCGCTTGGCGCACCCGCAATTCGCCATCAAGTGTGCCAACGGCCAGTTTGTCGAGCTGCAGCCCGCGGGCAATATGGCCTGCACGGGCACACAGATCGCCAAGAACACGACGATCCCGCGCTTGATCGACGCCAACCAACGGCTCGGTGTCGAAGAGCCCGTCGCCAACGTCAGCGTGAGCGGCTACGTGTTTGCCATGATCGAGATGTTCTTTCCACAGAACCTCATGCAGTCGCTCGCCCGTGACAACTATTTGAGTGCGCTCATTATCGCCATCATACTTGGCATCGCTGTCGGACGCAGCTACACGTCTGCGCGCGGCGAGATACATCAGAGCCGTAACCCGCTCTTCCGTCTCTTCACGCACGTCTACCTCTCGCTATTTGCCATGCACGACTGGGTTCAGGCGCTCGCCCTCTGGGCGACCGTGCCCATTCTCATCGGTGCCGTGCTCACCATGCCCAACATCATGGACACGCTCTCGCTCACACGGTTATACATGGCATCCGTGACAGTGGTGGGCTTTGGGCAGTGCCTCGTGGTCGTGCCCACGATCTTCTACGTGGTAGTACGGCAGAACCCGTACCGCTGGATGCACAAGATGCTCGCACCTATCAGCTACGGCATGGTGCTGCAGAACGCATTCCTGTCGCTGCCCCTAGCGACCAAAGCAGCGCTGCGCACGCACGAGATCTCGCCCAGTACCTTTGGCGCCGTGTATCCGTTGCTCAGTGCACTGAACCGGTCCCACTTCGCGATCGGCTGCCCGACGGCGGTGCTCTATGTGGCGGCGTTTTCCGGCTGTGACGTCAAGATGACGGCAGGCAATGTCCTGGTCATGTTTGGCGTCACGTTCCTTGGGTGCATTGGCGACACGGCGCTGCCGCGCGCGGGCATGTCGTACTTCCTTATGGTCTGGCGCACATTGTGCGTGAACGAAGACACGCCCTCGAGCGTGCTCATGATCGCGACCATTGGCATCCTCATCTATCGTGTGTCGGCGTGCGTGGGCACGACCACAAATCTGCTGCTCACTCGCATCGTTGCCCACGCTGTGGACCACGAGGACGCCAAATGGCAGCAGCAAGCAACCGAGGCCGAGGGGCTTGCCCACGAACACGGCCACCGCGGCGACTAGTTGGTCGGCAGCAGTCTTGGGTACAAGAGTCTATCAAGCCATTGTACATGACGAGGAGTCAAGACGAGCCATTACAAGAGGAGACAATCCGCTGTGATACTAGAATAAGGGTTGTGGCAGCGTTGGCTTTGCTCGTCTCTTCGAGTTACCAGTAAGCCATCAATCAGAAAGGTTTCTGAACCGCTGCAGTTTGGCGACTTTTACTGGCCGAAACTTCAGCTTGCTTACCCCGTCAAATCATTGTGCCTGCACTCTGGACACTCCAGTACGACGAGGGCGAGGCCTGCTGGAACTGAAGATGCTGAGTGACGTGTCCGGTGAGTGTTTCCACGACTCTATCCAGATCAAGTGCCGCCGGCGTTTCTTGTTGGCTACAGATCCATGCTCAAGGTAAGTGCCAGGAGATCTCAATCCTGATCCACAAAACTCGACGAAGGACTTGAGCTTTCGGTTGAGCGTCTCCAGTGTGCGCGGGCTTAGCAGCAAACGAATGGCACATTGTGTATACCTCGTGGAGGATGCTGCGTCGGGGGAGCTGGCGATGGACAAGACCGTTCCTCACAAAGACAAATCCAACGCAATCGACGTGGTGGCTATCGGCAGCGGAATCAATCAAGATGAAGCAAAACTGTCGGCTACAAGTCAAAGTGAAGGTGCGCACGATCACGAGTTTCCTCAGCCGCCCCACGTAAGGTGATTCGCTGAACACAGGTTTTGCCGTGGTACTAATTGCTCTATTACCCTACAGACTTCTCGTGAGCGGAGTGGCGATCTCATTGATGACCGAAAACTTCCAGAGTGGACCGATCGATGCCCCGTGGCGTGAAAAGGAGCAGCGAAACACGTGCCAGTTGTCGGAGTTCACGACAGTGCATTGCACTGTCGTGAACCCATCATACCGAACGATAAATATACGACTTATTTGGGTCTATATCTGTAATTTATTCCATCGTTAGCTCCGAAACAACACAAAACCAATTCGCACCCAAGTACACACCATGGACGGCGCGGCGGCGACGGCGCAGAGCGCGCTCCTTAAAGGAGCCGACACGATCACCCACCAGGAGGGACTCTTGGTGCTCGTGATCGACACGAATCCAGAGCACTGGTTCCCCAGCGCGAAGCTCCAGAACGCGCAGAGCCAAAGCTTCCAGCAGCTCATTTCCAGTGCACTCGTGTTTGTCAACTCGTATCTCTTGCTGCACCGCAGCAAGCGCATTGTGATCATCGCAGCCCACGCTGGCCGTAGCGAGATGCTTTTCCCCGATCCTGACCAGCTGGATACCTCGGGGCGCGCGGAGCAGTCGCTGAAAGTCAATAGCCGCGTGATGGAGAAGCTCCAAGCACTCAGCAAATTGCCCGTGGACCCGGCAATGTCGAGTGCGACGGCCATTGCGGCGTCCATTTCCAGAGCTCTGTGCTGTACGTAATCCTATTGGAAGTTTCCATTCTAAAGGGGATGCTGAATATTGGGCGTTCGCATTCCCCTTCGTATGTTGTAGTCATCAACCGAGCGATCACCGAGCAGGCCGATCTCCACCCACGCATTCTCGTGATCCAGAAGTCGCCGGATGTCTCGGAGCACTACATCTCCATC
This sequence comes from Pythium aristosporum, assembly GCA_023337755.1. Taxonomy (NCBI): domain Eukaryota; phylum Oomycota; class Peronosporomycetes; order Pythiales; family Pythiaceae; genus Pythium; species Pythium aristosporum. Next base: position 2,497 of record JAADXL010000585.1, on the reverse strand, counting down.
ATGAACGGCATCTTCTCGGCCCAGAAGAAGAGCGTCGCGGTCGACGCCTGCATCTTGGCGCGCGACCACTCGTCGTTCATGCAGCAGGCCGCGTACCTGACCGGCGGCATCTACTACAAGCCCAACGACGCGGGCGCGTTGCTGCAGTACCTCGTTTCGATCTACCTGCCCGAGCCCAGCATGCGCAAGCTGCTCAAGCTGCCCACGCAGGACTCGGTGGATTTCCGTGCCATGTGCTTTTGCCACCAAAAGGTCATCTCCACGGCCTTTGTGTGCCCCGTGTGCCTCTCGCTCTTTTGCGAGTTCAAGCCAATTTGCTCGACGTGCGGCATCCGCAGCCGTATTCAGCCGACCAAAAAGACCCCGCCGGGCAAGCGCATCAAGCCATCGACGTGAGGCGAACGTCGCGAAAAGAGCAATACACTACATAAACACCTAGAGGGGACATCTCCCATGACGTCACTATGACGACCCGCGGAACGGTGAAGGCGCCACAAGAACAATCTCAAGCAGTGGGATGACGTCTTTTCAACCAATGAAATGCGGTTTTGAAGGGTTTTAGCCAATCAGATCACGAAATCTGATGATGTTGACTGGATTGGTTGATGGATCCGATCCCATTTGATGGGCCAAACACCTCTCTGCCGCGTGGGCCATCACAACTGAAACGCCACGCCCGCCACGACAGCGACAATATGAGCAGGTACGAGAGCGATTGCCCATGGGTCCCTAGTGTGTATAGGTGGCGGAGACTCACTGGTGCTGTGTTCAGACCGACCATTAGCGAGGTGTTCCAGCAGGCCAAGGCGGCCCAGAAGCCAGCGTTCATCACGTTCACGTGCTGCGGCTTCAAGACCAAGGCCGACACCGTTGAGATCCTTCTCGGCCTTCAGCGCGGCGGCGCCGACATTATTGAGGTGCGCTTAACACACCTCTCTATGCGTCTCTGTGGGTCTAATATGGAGATGCTCACTGTTGCAACTGTCCACAGGTCGGCATCCCGTACTCGGACCCGCAGGCCGATGGCCCGACCATCCAGCGCGCCCACCAGATTGGCGTGGACCAGGGCATCACGCTGCGCGACGTGCTCTCGACCGTGAAAGAGGCGCGTACCAAGGGCCTCACGACGCCCGTCGTGCTCATGGGCTACTACAACAACTTTCTCCAGTACGGCGAGAGCAAGATCTGCGTTGACGCCCACGAATGTGGGTACTTGCCCTCGTGATATTCATGCGCATGGACCGGATACTGACAGTGTATGTGCTTCTCGGTAGCCGGCGTGGATGGCTTCATCATTGTGGACCTGCCGCCAGAGGAGGCCGCGTTCCTGAGCGGCGAGGCCGCCAAGAATGGACTCGCGTACATTCCGCTCGTGTCGCCCACGACGACCGAAGAGCGCATGGCAAAGATCGGCTCGGTCGCGCACGGCTTCGTGTACTGCGTGAGCCTCACGGGCGTCACGGGCGCGCGCTCGGAGTTGCCGGCCAACCTCGACGCGTTTATCGCCAAGAGTACGTCCACTGATGGCGAGTGGGTGATAACTGGGGGGAATCTCTCATCGTCGATGGCTTCTCTTGCTTGTTGTCTACAGTCCGCAAGCACATTTCGCACCCGCTCGCGCTTGGCTTTGGGCTCTCGAGCCGCGAGCACTTTGTGCAGGCCGGCGCATTTGCCGACGGCGTCGTCATGGGCTCGAGCATCATCAAGGTGATCGAGGCTGCGCCCAATGACACGGCCGCGCGCGCCGCCGCCGTCGAGGCGTTTTGCAAGACCATTGTCCAGGACGCGTAGAGCCCCTCTCTCCTGTACTGTACGCGTAGCAGTAGATAGCGTTGATCCACCATACAAAGATGAGTTGCCGCTGCCAAAGTCCTTCCTTCCATACAATAGCCAAATGCGCCAGACGCATGCAATGGAGTGAATTGCTCATGTTGGCGTCGGATAGCGCTTGTGTATATTCGTTTTGTATGGGTTATTAACGTGAGGAAACCCAGGAAGCATTTTGTCCGCGTCGTTACGGCACTCGCATCTTGCTCATGTCCGCGGTCGATGGCACGGGTTCGAGTCCCGCCATGGTCCTGGAATTCCCTGTGTTCATGTGTTGCGTCTGTCCGGATAATTGTCATCCGGATAGAGGCGGTTAAAACCCCGTTTCGCATTCTTCGAAGCCCAGCGTGTCTTTCCCATTGGACTAAAGGCAGGGTCAAAATGAGTGCAATAGTACACTGGGTGTAGGATTTGCGGCCCCTGCGGGGTCACAATTGCCTGCATACCTCCCGCTCATCCGGGTGTCTGGCCTGCGCTTACACCAATCGCAGATTTCAGCCAATCGATGGGCTCACAGCTCTCTTCTTCTTTTTCTTCGTCGGTATAGTTTTGTACCCCATGGGGGACTAAACTAATCTGCGTCAGCCGAAGAGCTCTTTCCGCTGCTGCAACGTCAAAGAGAAAGCCGCCAGCGACCGTCGTGCAATCCGTCACTTCTCCGCTTCGTAGC
>JAADXL010000584.1:0-21633 GCA_023337755.1 Pythium aristosporum | reverse complement strand
CGGTCCACGCGTGACGTGGCAGGCCGCCCCCCACATGCAATACGGACCGACTCCAAACGCCTGCTTTCCAGAGTCCATCTAGTCGAAGCGGCCAGAGGCGACCGCCATCTCTGGATCCAGACGACTGTCTCCCCGTCCTCCCGCCCACCGCAGGCGCTCCGCGTCCAGAGTCGTTTCGTCCGCAGCCATTCACAGCGGAGCCTCTGGAATTTTCTCGAACGCACTTCAATCGGTTTCTACAGGGAAGACCAACACTCCGCACATGGCTACATTCCAAACGGACTCATCTTGCGCCAAAGAGCAGGTTCTGCACGCGCTCCTCGTCCTGCTGCTCGGCGCAGACCGCCTCGAGCTGCGCGACGCGCTGCGCCGCCGCCGCGTGCTTGAGCCGTGCGCTGCGGAGCTTCTCGCGCAGCGCCGACTCGCTCTTGTCGCGATCCATCGCGATGCGCGCCGCCTCCTGCGCGAAACGCTGGGCACCGGTCCACTACAGTCAGCCACGCGCGTGTCTCTGCCCCCAGCACGAACCGCACCAACGCACCGCGTGCTGCGCCTCGCTCGCCTGCTTCTCTTGCTGCAGCGCCGCGACCTGCCGTCGCGCGTCGGCCTCGTGGCTCTCGAGCCTGACCTGAGCGTCGCGCCACGCGAGCCGCTGCTGCTCGTGGGCGTCTCGCTCGCTGTCTCGAAACTCGCGCAGCAGCGTCTCCTTGGCCACGCTCTCCGCGAGCGCGCGCTGCAGCTCAGTCGCGTGTGCCTCCCGCGTCGTCAGTGCGTTCTACGTATCCCCAAACACACAGAGAACCACTCGTCATCCACGGTTTCTTTGCCCATCGACACGACCTACGGCAAGACCCCACCTTGACGCCTACGAGTTCGCTTTGCGTCGTCGTGCAGAGCGCGCGCGCGTGCTCCAGTTCCGTCTCCAACACAGCGATGCGCCTGATCAGCTCACTCGCGTTGTCACGTGCCTCTGCCAGCTGCCGCTGCGCCTGCGCAAGCGTCTCGGCGTGCGTGGCACGCTGGTCCTTGATCTTCTTGGCCTTGCGCTCGATCTTGGGCAGCTGCGCCTTGAGCGCGACAATGTGCTGACACGCCTCGCGTAGCTTCCGCCGCGCGAGCGCGTGGGCTTGGCGCTCTTCCTCGAGCTCCTTCTGCGCACTCAGTACGCGTAGCTCCTCTTCGCGCCACTGCCGCAGTGCAGCGTTGCGGTCCATCTCGAGCTGCGTCATGGTCTCCAGGAGCTGGTCCTTTTCGTCCTGGAACCCGCGACCGCGGCGCAGCAGCTGCTCGTCGGCGATCTGCTTGTACCGCACGCGGAGCGCCGCCGCCTCTTCGTCATGGGTCTGCGCTAGCGCACGCGTCTCGCGCTCGTGGGTGCGCGCGAGATCGCTCACGACTTGCCGGTGCTCGCTGAGCGGCAGCGACGTGGCCACGACCTCTCGCAGCTTGTGCTGCAGCGCCTGCAGCTGCCGCTCGTGCTGCGCCTCGGCCCGCGCCAACAGCAGCTCGTACTGGCGCCGCGTGCTGTCGCACAATTCGCGTGCCTTGCGGTCCATCGACTCGAGCATCGCCGAGTGGTGGTGGCGCTGCGGCAGGACAAGCGACGTGTCTCCGGAGAGACCCACGGGTTTCACTGCATCCGAAGATGCCGGGGCCGGTGGCTCTGCTTTAACGGGGCTGGCGGCACGCGTGTCGTTGGCGGCTATCTTCTCAACGGCATTCGTCTTGGCCGCGATGGTTCTTGGTCTCCTCGCCGCGGCCTTCGCGACGCCACCGCCAGCGACGAGCGGCATTTCCACCCCACGGTCGTTTTAGTAGTAATGTGAGACCAAACCGACGCGAAACTCCGACGGTTCCAAAGCGGCGTGGTTGTGGCAAGGGAAATAAAGACTCCTATTCCATTGGCACTTAGCAGACGCTACGTTCTCCCTCTCTCTCTCTCTCTCTGTCTTCCCAAGTCTCTCGCAGGCCCCTACACGCTGAGCGTGTCGGTCGTGGGGCACTTGCGGCGCAGCAGCTCGGCGACGAGCTCACTGCGTGGCACCGTGACTTCGTCCTTGGAGAGCATCTCCTTGATCTTGACCTCTCCCTTGGCGAGCTCGTCCTCGCCCACGACGACCATGAACGGGATGCCGGCCTCGAGCGCGTAGTGGAGCTGCTTGGTGAACTTGGGGTTCTCGATCTGCATGATCTCGGCCGCAATGTTGGCGCGCCAGAGCTCCTTGCAGAGCTCGAGCCGCGGCAGCACGAGCGCGCCGCCCGTGGACGCGACCAGCACTTGAGCCGTGGGCGTCGCTGCGCCGTCTTTCGTCTTCTCGGCGTGGGCCGCCTGGAGGATGCCAAAGATGCGCTCGATGCCGAGGCTCACGCCGACGCACGGGATCTGCTGGCCCGTGGCCGAGAACATGCCCACGAGGTTGTCGTAGCGGCCGCCCGCGGCGATCGACCCGACGTTGTGGGCCGGGCTCGTGAGCACGAACTCGTAGATGAGGCCCGTGTAGTAGTCGAGCCCGCGCGCGAGACTGAGGTCGAACGAGACGAAGTCGAGCACGCCCATGGCGTCCAAGTAGTTGAAGAGCAGCGCGAGGTCGTCCATGGCCTTTTGCGCGTCGGCATTGTCGCCGAAGAGCTTGGCCTCCAAGAGCTGCGCGTGGAGCTCGCGGGGCGCGCCGACGCGGCACACGAACGGCTTGATCGCGTCGGCCACGTGCTCGGACAGGCCCTTCTCGTCGACCATCTCGCTGCGCACGACGGACCACGGCTCCTTGTCCAGCTTGTCGATGGCGCTGCACGTCGTGCGGAACTTGTCGGGCGGCACGCCGCAGATGGCGAGGATCGCGTCGAGCAGCCGGCGGTGGCTCAGCTTGACCTTGAAGGGCCCGAGCTCGTCGGGGAACTGCTGCAGCACTTCAATGCCGATCGACAGCACCTCGGCGTCCGCCAGCATGGGCGCGTACGTGCCGGCAATGTCGAAGTCGCACTGGTAGAACTCGCGGAAGCGGCCGCGCGCCATCTGCGGATTGTCGCGGCGGTAGACGCGCGCAATGTGGTACCGCTTGATGTTGCCCGGGTTGTGGAGCGCCATGAAGCGCGCGAACGGCACCGTGAGGTCGTACCGCAGCGCCAGCAGCTCGCCGCCCTGGTCCGCGAGGTCGTAAATGAGCTTGCTGTCTTCGCCGTACTTGCCCGTGAGCGTCTCCTTGAGCTCAAACACGGGCGTCTCGATCTCGACGCCGGCGTGGCGCTTGAATACCATGCGGATCTTGTTGAAGATCTTCTCGCGGAGCTGCATCTGATGCGGCACAAAGTCCTGCGCGCCCTTGGCGATCTTGGGCTTGCGGCGCGCGCCGCCCGAGCCGAGACGCACAAAGAGATCGTCGAGGAACCACGCCGGACCGCCGGCGCGGAGATCAAATGCGTTGAGACTCGTCACGCCGGCGAGGTACTGGCGCAGCGCGCTGCTGCCGACGCCGATCTTGACATCGTCCTTGGCGACCGCCTTGGCGCTCTCCTTGTCCTTGAGCTTGTCGAGCTTTTTCTGGCGCTTCTCGAGCACCTTGGCGCGCTGAGCCTCCGTCATGGTCGCGAGCTTTTCGTCTTCCTTGGCCTGCGCGGCGGCCGCCTTGGCCGCGGCCTCCTGCGCCTTGGCCTGCTTCTCGGCGAGCTTGGCCTTGAGCGTCTCTTCTTCGGCGTCGAAAAACGCCAGCGACACCCGCGCCTCAGCCAGCAACGCGCGCGCAACCGTCTCGACCAGTTCGATCGCGCACTGCGACGTGGGCGTCAGCGGCTCGGCCGCCGCGTCCAGCGCGCGCCGCCGCTCGTTGGCGCCGCGCAGCAGCACCTGCAGCGCGTCCAGCGTCGGCTTGAGCGCCGTCTTGAGCGCCTGCGGGTGCGCGTCGCCCGCCGTCTTGACGACCGCGTGGTCGGTCGCGATCGCCGCGTTGAGCTCGAGCTCGAGCGTCTTGAAAGCCGCGGTGACCGTGTCGCGCGCCGGACCGTGGTACTGCGGGATGTACCGCACGCAGTCGGCGTCGAGCGCCAGCTCCTTGCGCGCGTTCACGTACTTGGAGCTCTCGAGCATGAGCCGCAAGTGGGCGGCCGACGTGACGACGCCGCGGTGCGGGCGGCTCGCGTCGATAAACTCGGCGGCAAACGGCGCCGTGTTGGCCTGCAGCGACTCGCACGTGAGCGCCGCGACGGCGTCGGTGAGCGGCAGCAGTCCGCGCGCGCCGCCGATCGCGAGCGTCGCGATCGAGAGCAGCTGGACGGGTGCCTGCGCGAGCGCCTGCTTCTCCGACGTGCCGAGTGGCGTGCAGGGCAGCGCGATCGACGCAGCGGCGAGCGCCTCGCCGAGAGAAGCGACAAGTGCGCCGTTCACGCGCGCGGCGCCGCGTCCTTCGGCCGCCGCCAGCACGGTGAGGGCGGCGCGGTCGTCGGCGCCCGACGCGATCAGCGGCAGCACGTCGTGGTTGAGCAGCGCGACGAGAAACTGCGTGGTCTCGAGCACGGCCGCCGTCGGCTTGAGCTTGAGCAGGCGGTGCGCGAGCACGACCAGCACGGCGCGCGTGATGGACGCGAGCGTGGCGCCGCTCAGCTCTTGCGGCGGCGTGAGCTGCGCAAGCGCCACTTCGATCGGCGCGTCGGGGTCCACCGAAGCTGCGCGCGCGGGCTCGAGCGGCGCCGCCGCGTCCACGACGACCTTCGCGTGGAGCGCGGCGACGGCGCAGACGTCTTCGATCGAGAGCTTCGCGTTCGCGAGCGTCACTTTGGCGGGCGTCGCCATGCTTCTTCTTCTTCGATTTTGGATCTCCCGTGGCCAGGAGATCAGAGTTGAGCAGCTCCAACGGGTGGGTTGAAACGGAAACCCGCGAGCGCTTTCCTGTGGTGGAGGAGAGGCTTGAACCCTTTCTATGGGCTGATGAACCCATATTAGGGGCTCACAAACCCACGGGTTCTTCGTCTCACCTTCCTTTGGAAATAAGCGAATGTATCACCTGGTTTTGTATATTTTCTGAATCAGCGCACCATGCTTTGGGTTTCCACGCGGCACGATAGCGTCAGCAAGGCTTGTTAAAACAGCATGCACCGCGTCGCAGCGCACGCAGCGGCGGCCCACAGCGCGCCCGTGGACGCTGCGGACAACGCGACCTGCCGAAAGGCCGATGCGCCCACTCCATCGGCGCCCGTTCGCTGGATGCGATTGCACGTGCTGTATGTGGTGTCCTTTTTGGACCTCATGGCCGTGTCCATGATCATCCCGTCGCTGGCGTCCTACGTCAAGGGCATGCAGGGCGGCGCCGTGGCGTTTGGCTACATCATGAGCATGTACGGACTCATCCAGTTCTTCTCGGCACCGATCGCCGGCGGCCTCAGCGACGTTTACGGGCGGTATGCTATCCTATTGGTCTCTCCAGATGCACCTTTCAGGCCATTCACACTCTCTTGCCTTGCAGCCGCCGCGTTCTGCTCGCGTGCTTTGTCGGCGCGTCCACGGGGTACATGATCCTCGGCCTCTCGTGGAACATTTACCTCGTGATCCTCTCGCGTATCCCGCCGGCGCTCTTCAAGCACTCACTGGACATCATCAAAGTTGCCGCAACCGACGCCCTCGACCCGGCAGCGCGGTCGGCCGCGATCGGCCGCCTCAACGCCGCGTCCAACGCGGGCTTCATCATCGGTCCCATCGTCGGCGGCTACGTCAGCGCCATCCCCAATGGCTTCAACTACACGACCATGCTCACGGTCGCGGTGCTGGGCGTCAACTACGCGCTCGTGTTCTTCTTCTACGAGGACCACGCGCCGGTGCTTTCGACTGCCGCCGCGGGCGCTACCAAACGCGTCGACTACAAGCGACTCCTCGTGGACGCCAAGAACAAACTCTTCGAGTTCAAAAACGTCATGAATGAAAGCGGCCCGGCGCAGACGCTGCTGATCGCGCGCCTGCTGCTCGCAATGGCCGCGATCCTCTACCGCACCCATTTCTCGACGCTGCTCGAGGACAAGTTTGGCACGGACCCCAAGACCCGCGGCTTTGTGCTCAGTTACATGGGGCTGCTGGGCGCGTTCGGCAGTGTCTCGGTCGGCTGGGCGGCGCGGCTCATTCGCTCGGAGCGGCTGCTGCTTCAGGTCTCGAGCGTCGTGTACGTCGCGACCTTTGTCGCGCTCTCGCGCGTGCAGACGATCCACGGCGTCTTTGCGTGGCTCGCGCCACAGGTCGTGGCCATCAGCATGATTCGCGCGAGCTCGATCGGACTGCAGACCTCGCTCGTCGCGCCCGAGCGCGTCGGCGCCTTCATGGGCATCTCGGCTTCTTTCACGGTGCGTTTTGTTTCTTTACATTGTGATCTGCAGGGGTCCTGACTCGTTTGCTATATCACAGTCGGTCGCTCGCACCATCTCTCCAAGTGCGTCTTGCCGTATGACCCACTCCTTCTGAGGCCTCTCGTGAGACTGACTGTCTGTGTTGTGTTGTTTGTGGCTCGCTAGTTTTGTCCGGATGGACGTATCTCCTCTCGGTGGACGGCCCCGCGTATGGCGCCGCTGGACTGGCGCTGATCAGCGCTGCGCTCTTCTGGTTCTCCCCGCATTTTGCGTCTCTTGATCGCATCGCGGTTGCCCCGTCCTCCACTGCAAAAGCCAGCACCACCGCCATGAAAGCAAAGAAGACGGCGACCGATTGAGCTGTCTCCTGTATTCTCTCGTCGTAATAGAGCCTCTCTTCTGTCTCCATCCCACTGCGTCCTCTTCTCTTCCTACACTAGTTCGTCGCAGCTTGCTCTGGTGACACGAGCGTCGGACACTGGTACGCGCGGCCCCAGTCGCCTTTGCCCGCCGCGTTCCAAGAGCGCAGCATAACCTCGTACGTGCTGCCAAACTGGAGGCCCTCGAACAGGATCCGCTGGTCTCTCGCCTTGCGGTTGTGTGGGCAGCGCTCAATCCGCCAGCTGCCACTCGCGCCGCCGCCTCCTGCATCGCCACTCTCGGCCACCAGTCGATGGCGAATCTCGTACTTTTCAATCAGCGCACCGTTCGAGAGCGGCGCCTCCCACTCCACTTCCAGCAGACACTTGTAGATCGTCTGCTGCGTCAGCATCGGGGACGCTGCGTTTGGACGGTTCGAAGAGGAGGAGGAAGAGGACGGTGGGGCTTTGACCACGACGACCTGCGACGAGATGTGGCACGCGAAGCGAACGCCGTCTAGGGGCGGAGCGGGCAGAGCCGGCGCTGCCGTGAGCAGCGTGCGGCACGCCTCGCTTCGCGCCAGCACGGACGCCATCAGCGTCTCTGCGGACTTGGTCATGGTGGTCTCGCTGCATTCGCCGACGAAATCCAGCGGCGTCCGATTGAGATAGCACTTGGACGTGCGGTCGGCGCCGCGAAGGAGAAGCCAGTGCACGAGCTCAGGGTGCGCGTAGGCCGCGGCGATAAACAGCGGCGTCGCGTCACGGAGTATCCACCTATGGATGATGACCAGCGTCAGTCCGTCACGAGGGGGATGAAGGGACGGATATGCCGTAGTACTTTCCAGTAGAGCGACTCCCACTGCACTTTCCAGTCCGGCATACACTTCGTAAAGGGCAGAGAGAGGAAGTCGATGTGGTTCTCCATCGCGCGCGTCAGGACTGCGCCACACATCGCGTCAGTATCATCGTTCGACGACACCCAAGGCAAGTATCGTACGCTCGACGTCGCCCGTCACGAGCGCTCGCAGGAGAAGCACCCGCCAGCCTTCGTCGCCGTCGACATCGCCGCTTCCTCTGTCCTTTGCGCTCGCTGCCGCTGCTGGCTTCACGGCCGGTTTGCCCATGGAGAATGACTCCGTGGTTTTTGGAAATGGTATTAAATGCGATGGTTGACAAAGAACTATTATTACCGTGAGTGAGGACGCTATAAAGGACGGGTGGCGTTGAATTCCTATCCAGCATCTTCCGCTTCCACGTGTATTGCCACGCCATTACTCGTCGCTGGCGCTGGAGTCCTTGCGCGCCGGTCGGATGTTCTGGTTCTGCCACTTGGTCTCTTCCTTGCCTTCCTTCATCGCTGCGTACCGCGCGGCCACAAAGAGAAAGTCGCTCAGGCGGTTCAGGTACCGAATGACGACGCTCTCGACGTCTCCTGCGGCCTCCAGCGGCACGACGCGGCGCTCGGCGCGTCGGCACACGGATCGAGCGACGTGGAGATGCGTGGACGCGAGGCCGCCGCCCGACGGGAGGATAAACACCTTGAGCGGCGGCAGCTCGGCGTCCATCTCGTCGATCCACTGCTCCAGCATGTCGACATTGCCCTCGTCGAAGCGGCCGGCGCGGTTCTTCTTGGTCTGCGACGCCGTCGTGAGCGGCGTGGCCACGCACGCGCCGAGGTCAAAGAGGCGCGACTGGATCTGCTCGAGCTTGGGCGGCAGGTACTCGTTGTTTGCGATGCGCAGGTTCTCGATCGCGACGCCGATTTGGCCGTTCAGCTCGTCCGTGTCGCCCAGCGCCTTGAAGACGGCGTGGTCCTTGGGGCGGCGCTCGCCCGAGAAGAGCTGCGACGTGCCCTTGTCGCCGGTCTTGGTGTACACCTTCATGCGGACTTGCTGGTCGCGCCAGAAGACAGCGGCAGCGGCAGGGGCGACGAAGACCTGGTCGCGGCCGTGGGCGGTAGTGATCGCGGAGGCGGCGGCGCGGGCGAGTGCGCGGCGTACGAGCATCTTCCGAAGTCGGCCGTCGGGTCTGTAGCTCTTCAAGCCACAGCCACGCGCCTGTCTTGGCAATGATTGGCTGAAAATAAACCTACGGACCAGTGGAACTCAGAACCGGTACGATACCGGTATCGGCTCAAGTGGCTGCTCTGGTTATGATGCAGAGCCACAAAAAAGTGGATCTCGCGGTCGAGATCTGGTCTGTCGCAGCCACCACCGATGCCGCGCGGCGCCAAGGACGAGGACGAGCGCCGGCCGCTGCTGGCGTCCAGCAACGAGCGCGCGTGGAGCCACGCGTACGCGGCCACGAGCGGCGCCGGCGTGCTGAGCCCGCGGCAAAAGATGTGGAGCTCCATCCGCTCGCCGTCCGCCGGCTTCACCGAGGTGACGGCGCTGTCACCACGCGTCGACAAGAGCAACGGCGTGGTGGATGCGACGCAGCGCCGGCGCGGCGGCAGCGACGCCGTGACCTACGACACGATGATGCAGCTCTCCGTGTCGCGCAACCCGCTGCGCCACGAGAGCTTCCGGTCGTTCGTCATCTGGCTCGTCACGTCGTCCGTACTCTTCCTCACGAACCAGCTCACGACGCTGCCCGTGGGGTTCTTCCCGGCCTACGCCCAGCAGACGCTCCACATGACATCGCTCCAGCTCAGCGTCTTCTTCTCGCTCTATCCGCTCTGCATCATGGTGAGCAGTCCACTCGCGGCCTTCGCAAGCCCTGTCGTAGGCCGCCAGACCATCATCTGCCTAGGCATGATCGTGAGCGGCTCCACGACCATCGCGTTCGCCTACACGACGTCCATCTCGGCAGTGTTCATACTGAGAGTCTGCCAAGGACTGGGTGCGGGTGCCGCCGGTGAGTTTCTTCTCCCTTTGAAGCATGCTAGCCTTTCTCCTTCTAATGTTATTGTTTGTATGACGCACCTCCAGTTGTCGGCGCCTTCTCCATGATCACGGAAGAATTCTCCAGCAACATTGGCCAGATTCTCGTCATCCAAGAGTTCATCGTCGCCGCTGCGTTCGTCACGGCGCCGCCCATCGGCAGTCTTCTCTTCCAGTACTTTGGGTTCCAGATCCCTTTCCTCGCCTCGGGCGTCGCGCAAATCGTCGTCGTCATCCTCGTCCCAATCCTCTTTATCGAGTACGCACTCCCGGACGGTCTCGCCAACAGCGTCGTTGCCACGTCGCTGTACCCGCGGGCGACCACAGCCGGCAGTGTCGGCTTCCGCGACGTGCTCACGCCGACGTGCTGGCTCTGCCTTCTCCTCACGGTCTTTGCCATGGCGTCCTTCGGCTTCATCGACCCGCACTTGGGCTCCCACCTGCAGACCGTGCTCGGCGCGCAGCACATCGCTGTCGGGTTTGGCTTTGCGCTGAGTGCGCTCGTGTACTTTCTTGGCGGCGTTGTGTACGTCTGGCTCAGCCGCAACTGCGGGTGCAAGCAAGTGATTCTCTTCGGTCTGCTACAGCTATCGCTGGGCTTCTTCTTTCTCGGGCCGCCGCCGTTTCTCAACGCCTTCTTTGCCGACGACCTGAATCGCCTCTGGTCTACGCAGTACCTCGCACTGGTCTTGATCGGCTGTGGCGCTGCGCTCTCCATCGCGCCGGGGCTTCCGCTCACGCTCATGAGCGTCGCGACCTCGGGTGGCCAGGCCTACAACCTCGTGATCGGGCTCTTCTCGGCCGCGATCTATCTGGGCCAGGCGATTGGTCCGTTTCTCGCATTGGGCTTGATGCACATATTGCCTGAAACGCCCACGCCCAACTGCTTTGCGACGGCGTCGACCACAAACGAAGACGCCATCGCTGGCAGCCCACGCCCATCGCCGTGTGTGTCCTCGTTGCCGTGGGCGTTCACGGCCTACTCGCTCCTCGCGGCCACGCTGCTCGTGGTCGTCGCCACGCGGCTCTCGACGGGCGAGGCCATCGTGGAGCTGCTGGAGAACCGACGGCGCGTGTCGCTGAGCCGCCAGACCTCCGAGTACGGCCAGTTCGTGTTCTTTGACGATGACGAAGAGGATGCCGAGTGCGCGCCTGCATAAAGTGAGTGTTTCGTGTAGCCATGTCCGTGAATAGCATAATTTATGGAGCGGGTATCATAATCACGGAATAATCCATATATTGAAAGGATGGTGTGGTTCTCTTTCAGTACATTTCATCCCAAAGAATGGCAGCAACGGCAACATGCGCGTCGCCGCCTCCGCCCGCTCTTCCGGCGGCTGACGCCGTCGCCGGTCCGTCTGCGCAATCGGCTCCGCCAGCGCCAGCGCCTGTGTCGCAACGTCCGCCGCTGGCGCGCCGCCCGCGCGGCACCAGCACCGCTTCTCGGGCCGGCGGCGTGCGACGCCGAGTGCCTTCCGGCGCTGCAGACGACAGCGACAACAGCAGCACCGACGGCGCGGCCAGTTCGATCGCGCTCAGCCGCACCAACGCACTGCACGCGTTTCTTTCTTGCGTGGCGGAGGAAACCCGCGAGCTCGTCGCTGCCTTCCACGCTCTGGTATGTTCCCTCATGAGTGGGCTGGCCAAGCGGAGACTCATGCGATTTGTGTTGAATGTCAAGCCCCCCAGTGATCAGCGGTTCCCTCAGTTTAAGGCGCTGTGGCTCGCGCGGCGCATGAGCGTGCTGTTCCACGTCGAGTTCTGGGACAGCACGCCCACCGACACGCACCACGCGGTTCTCCAAGTCGCACTCGGTGCGTTCGTTTTGCTCCGCTCTGCTCGCCTCTCTTCTAAGCATTGCGTCTCTGTGTTTGCGCTGTAGAACTGCTGGCGGAGGCCGTGGGGATCGCAACCCGCGAGGGCGACGCCGCCGTCCACGTCGCTAGTGTGGTGGGTCACGTGTTTGCTCTCTACTGTGCCTTCAGTGTCCAAGTGAGCGAGCCCAAGATCAGGATCACAGTGGATCCGTCGACGTGGCACTCGCTCACACAGCTCAGCGAGCTGCTGACGCGGCGGCTGGTTGTCAGTGAGAGCAGAGCCGCCCGTGAAGCACTGGCCATGCTGCGACGACTCGAGCACGAGGACAAGGCGTTCCTCCAGTGTCTGGGTGGGTCGGTTGGAGACTATCGCCTGCAGACGCACGGTTCGATCCGCTATCGACCCTCTGCCTCGATGGCCACGCCGGAACAAACCGTCGAGTCGCACGTGCCTGTCCGGCGAGACGAAGAAAAGCAAGACATGGCGCTGCGTCTTGAGGCGCTGAGTGCGCAGTACAACGCTACTTTGGAAGCACTATCGCAGGCTGACGCAAAGGGCGAGAATGCGTTGAGTGGCGTCGCGCCTAGCATGCGGGGCGCAAGTAGAAGCGGCGGCCGCGGTCTTGCCTCCACACCATCATTTCTGCGCACTAATCGGCCAGTGATTCGTCGTGTGGAGACTGGCTTTGGTGGTGGCAGTGGATTGATAGGTGGTCTCTGGAACGACACTCGCATTCCAGAGAGCGACGCGTGGATGTCGCGACTGCGGCAGTCGCTTGTACCGCCCACGACGGAAGCTGGGAGTGGTGAAATTGACGCCGTGCCGAACGATGGAACGAGCTCTGTTCTTGGAGACGACGTAGCGAGTGACTTGGACGCAGCGCTGCTGGCGCTCGAGCAAGAACTCGTGCGCGAAGATGACGAAGAAAAGCCTACTCGACGAGCTCAAGGTCATAGAAATCGATGGTCTCCATCCCGGTGGGATAAAAACGAAGATGTATCCCGTCGCGCACACCCAACGCCACCGCTACAGCAGCATCGACCAGCGCAGGCTTTATCAGTCGTCTCTAGCGGTCACGAGAGCGACGGACTGGATGAACTGGAAGCTGAGCTGGTGCAGGATGTTACATCAGCAGCGCGGCCAACGCGGGCCATCGAGCGTTTACCAGCAGACCGTCGAACAACAAGCGCAGTTGTGGCTACTTGCAAGAAACCGACAACTACTCGTCCGCGAACACCACCTTCCTCTGAGCGTGAGTTTGTGCTAGCACGAGACGTTGCGAGAGTACGACAAGCGATCTCGACCATGCCAAGCACGTACGAGAGTGATGGGCTGGACGAACTGGAAGCAGAGCTTGCACGAGACATCTCGACGGCTGCTAAGCCTCCAGCGACCACGTCGAGAAGAGCGGCAAGACCAAAAGAAGCACAGAAACCTGTTCGGACAGTCGCCACACCGGCTCACCGCCAAAGAGCACAGTCGGTCACATCAATTGGTGCGGAGAGCGACGGCCTCAGCGAACTGGAAGCGGAGCTCCGACAAGGCGTGTCGCGGACAGTGACGCCGCATCAAGCGTCTTCTAGTCAGCATCCCCCGCAGCCTCAGCTGGCGACAAGATCCTGCGCAGCGTCTCTTGTGTCGAGTGGCTTTGAAAGTAATGGCCTGGACGCTTTGAACAGCGAACTGGAGCAATCCGTTCGACCGCAAGCTCGCCCACACGAATTGAGATCTCTGGCACATAATGTTCCCCTATCTCAAGCAAAGGTGGTCCAGTCGTCGGTCTCAGCAGTTTCACGTGGACCAATCCAAGCCGTGACGATTGCCTTTCCTGTGCCTCGTAGAGTGAGTGCACGACTATCGTCTCGGTCGTCTGATGTCGGGAGTGTGGACGAACTGCTGGTGCTGCAGCGTGAGCTCGATGCAGCTTCCCACCCTCATCCAGTTTGGCAGCAGAAGAGCCCCCAAGCACCCACCGAGAGCAACCAAGCACCCGCCAGATCGAGAAAGCGACCCGCCGCCCGTTCACCTTCGCCAGAGACTCGACAGCGCAAGCAGCCCACCCGAGAAGCGAGAAGCGCGACAAGAGAAAAAGAAGCACAGACACTTGTTCAAACAGTGACCACGCCGGCTCAAGGTCGCCAACAAGCGTCATCGACCGCTTCTATCGGCGCGGAGAGCGACGGTCTGAGCGAACTGGAAGCGGAGCTCCGCCAAGGCGCGTCGCGAACGGTGGCGCCGCACCAAGCACCCTCCAGCCAGCAAGTCCCTCAGTCTCGACTGACGACAAGATCCCGCGCAGCGTCTCTTGCGTCTAGTGGCTACGAGAGTGATGGCTTGGACGTTTTAAACAGGGAACTAGAGCAAGCCGTTCGACCGCAGACTCGCCCTCACGGATTGAGATCTGTGGCGGTGAATGTTCCCCCATCTCAACCAGAGGCGGTCCAGTCTTCAGTCTCAGCAGTTTCGCGTGGACCAATCCAAGCCGCGACAACTGCTTTCCCTGCAACTCGGAGAGTGAGCGCACGAATGTCGTCCAGGTCCTCTGATGTCGGGAGCGTGGACGAACTGCTGGTGCTGCAACGTGAGCTCGATGCGGCCTCTCACCCTCATCCAGTTTGGCAGCAGAAGAGTCCACAAGCACCCACCGAGAGCAACCAAGCACCCGCCAGATCGAGAAAGCGACCCGCCGCCCGTTCACCTTCGCCAGAGACTCGACAGCGCAAGCAGCCCACCCCAAATGTGGTGGTTGCGACGAAGTCATGCTCACCTCCGACGGTGCGTCGCAGCCGACGCCTCTCGATCGCGTCGTCGGCACGAACCGAAAGTGACGCGGAACTGGCAGCTCTCGAAGCCGAGCTGTTCGCGGCTCCGAAGGTGACACCTAAGTCTGCGGTGGCCCAGCAAGTAATGAGACCAACCGGCTCACAAACAACCAGCACGCAGCAGCGAGCGCGAGGGCTATCGTCTGCGTCCGCCATGACCGAGAGTGACGAAGAACTCAAGATACTGGAGGCCGAACTGTCTGTGAACGCTTCGACGGCGATCCAGAAGTCAAATCCGTCTCCCAAACCGCGGGCGAAACCGAGAGCCAAGGCGGCACCAAGACCGAAAGGAAAGCAAGTCGCGAAAGGAAAAGAACAGCAAGGGAAGAGAGCGACACAAGCCAAGCCCAGGAAACCTCGTAAGCCAAATGTCAATGCTCCACTGGGTACAGCAGACACACACGTCGCTGTCCAAGTGCCCGTACCAGCGGCGCTGCCGACAGCGCCAGCCACGCGCATGTCTTCTCGCCAATCAGTGGCTTCGACCTACGACAGTGATGGCCTCGATGAGCTCGACAAGGAGCTGCGCGCGTTCCACTAACTCTAGAGGTGATAATAAAACACCATCGAAATCTCAAAATCAAATTCTCAAATACATGAATTAAGAACGCGGCAAGCTATTCTACCCCACAGTTGTCCCTTCCTCACTGACTCGGGGCACGCACGTTCCACCAGAGCGCGGCGAGCCCGACCAAGCGGAATCCGACACCGAGCCCAAGCAGCACGAGCGCGTCTCCGACGGCCGACCCACCAAACGAATCGATGCTGTTTAGTATTCGAGCACGGCCTTGCCACTCGTGGCGCGACACGGCTTGCCGATGTCACACGGTAGCGACTCGATCTTGTTCCAGAAGATCTTCATGAAGCCTTCGAAGCCGTACTTGATGGGCGAGATGTATTGGATCCAAATGAAGTACGCTGGCGCGTCGGCCGAGTTGAGGAAGAGTCCGCCAAAGAGCATGAAGGGTAAGAGCGTGATGATGCCGACGATCGGAGCGATCTCGACGCGACGCGCGATACACGAGACCATGTACCCGAGCCCCACGGCCGCAAAGTTGAGGAGCACGAGCACGAGCTGAAGCGCGACGTAGGTCCGGACGCCGTGGCCAATGCCAATGAGGAAATAGATGGGCAAAAAGAACACGACCGGCAGGAGGATCTGCACGGGCAGCTCACTAATGTTCTTGGAGACGAACCACACGGCCAGGCGATAGAGTCCGGCGCGGTACTCGCGGAGAATCATAGGCAGCTCTGTCGGGACCCCGACGAAGAGCGGACTCGCCGAGGCAAACGTTTGGTTCACGATGACGACAAAGAACGCACCGGTAAAGTTCTGGATGCCCTTCTGGTCAAGTTTGAGCTGCAGATAGATGAGCCCGAAAATAAGCGCCATGAAGAGCGACTGGAAAATGCCGACCTGGAATGCGATGCGGTCCCGAACGAGGCGCAAAAAGTTACGGTGCATGAGCACGACGAGTTGGCCTACGGGACCGAGTCGCGTGTCCTCGTACGAGTCATCGCTGGCCGTGGCATCGAGCAGTGCGTTCCCTGGAGGCGTCATGCGATTGGTATTGTTGGTAGCCGTCACCTTCGACGCCCATTCGTCTTTAAGCAGTTGAACGCGCTGGACGCCGACCTCGTCTTTCTCCCCATCAAGTACGACTAGCTGCCGCATGAAAAAGTCGGATGGGTTCACAAACCCCGGGCACGGGAAACCAAGCGCGGCAAAGTAGGCGACGGCCTGCGCGGCCTTGCCGTGGTACACGGTGGCGCCGTCGGCGAGAAGGTAGAGCGTGTCGAAGAGCGTGAAGAACTCGGACGACGGTTGGTGGATCGTCACGATGACCGTGCGCCCCTCGTGTGCGAGCTGTTGTAGCTGCAGCACGACGGTCACGGCCATGTAGCTGTCGAGCCCCGAGGTCGGCTCGTCCACGAACAGCAGCGACGGGTTTGTGAGGATCTCGGTCGCAAATGACAGTCGCTTGCGCTCACCGCCCGAGATGCCGCGCAGCAGTGCGCCGCCGATGAACGTGTCGCGGCACTTGGTGAGCCCGAGCTCTTCGAGGACCGTGTCGACACGCGCCGTGCACTGCGCGGGCGAGCAGGTCTTGCCCATACGGAGTTTCGCCTGGAATAGGAGGTGCTCGCGCACGGTGATGGTCGCGTAGAAGAGGTCATCCTGCATGACGTAACCGAGAAGCGCTTGATGCGCTTGCTCCAGGGCGCGCCGTTGACGGTGACCACACCGGTGGCCGCGCGGTTGCGGCCGGCAATGCAGTCAAGCAGCGAGCTCTTGCCGGCGCCAGATGGGCCCATGATCACGAGCAGCTCGCCGGGCCGCGCGCTGCCACTAACGCCGCTGAGGATGCGCTTGGTCTCCGTGGCTTTCGACTTGGAGTTTTTGACGCTGACAGCAAGCTCCACTCGAGCGTGAGCGTGGGCGCGTCGGCTGAAAGCGGCGACGGCGACTGCACCTGGATGAAGTGGTCGTCGCTCGCCATCGTGTGCAGAAAGGGAGATCAGCGTCCCACGAGCAGCGCGTTGCCAGTTTGATACTGGCGGACGACGTCCAGGCCGCCTCTGTAAAGTGTATCCAGCAGTTGAGGAGACTGTAGCCATCATCACGCGGATTACTGTCACGGCAGATTATCTGCCAATGAAAACGCTTCACTCTACGTTCCATTAATAGCCAGTCATCGTTCGTGACTGGGAAGGTATACACTATACATGATTCTCTATACGTAGCGTTCACAAGATGTGACCCATTTCAGTACATATCCAGCAAGCGGGCCCGCAGCACGACAACACTACGCGTGGGCGCGACACCACAGCACACGATCGACACGGCGGCGTCGCAATGCCATGCGCGCCCATTTTAATCCTGCTTCCTTCTCGCAGCACAGTCTGTTCTTGCGTTTGGGCCATCGAGGTGTTCGTGGCAGCTCCTGCGAAAGGACGGATTTTTCAGTTCAGTACAAATCGGCCCGGGATGACGTAGATGTGCATGGCAAATCCTCGAGGATGCGACTCGCCCCCGAGCAGCGGAACGAGTTGACGTGCTGGCGCGAAATCGGCCAAGCAATCTCGGCGGATTGGCACTCCCAATCCGCCGAGATTGACTTGGGGGACTTAAATGTCCATGGACACACTGCTGGGACGGGAACGGCATGACGTGTCCTGTCCGGAGAAGCAAACCCAATCTCCTGCTTTCTTGATGCCATGCAAAGCACTGCACCGAAACCCCACGCGCCGTCGGTTCCTTTCAGCTTAAACGGGGGTACGTGAGCTGCTGCAATTACACGGATGCAGCCGCAACTCTTCCGGTGGGCTCACGCGCTCGCGTCTACGTGGGGACTCCACCCTGATTCGAACCTCGATTCCTCCCCTACTAAGTAGAGACCTCCAGCGCAAGCATACGAGGATTTGCCCGCTCCCGCTACGATGCACTCCATTCCAATCCACTAGACGCCAACGTTCATCCTCACTATGCGATGGTGAGTTGGAAAGCAATCGCGACCGCGGACGGCGGTCGCTACATCTAGTACCGTACATGGAGTGTCGAAGCTCGAGCTCAGGTACCGCAATGGCTGAATGGCGACAGAACGTGGACTAGCTGGTGTAGCCAATGCATTTGTAAAACCACCAGCTCCTGTCCTTGAGCGCTGTGCCGCGTGGCCTGCTAGAGAATGAAGCCACTTCCATCCAAATGCAAAGTGAAGCCAACCTGTGACTGCACAAGAACTTTATATCGCATCCCCTGCTAAAATGGATTTGAAGATTTATTGATGGAGAGCTCATTTGTGAATTTCCCCTATAGATCTGGTATACCCTTCTCAAGTCGATAGAGTCACTCGCTACGCTAAGGCCAAGGAAATCAACGGTTGAATAGCATCCATGAGGAGCAATTGCGAGGGAGGAGCAGAAAGCTCCCAAAAAATCCGCGGGAGAAGAACGATAAAAGTCGAAAGTTCGCTGATTGAAGTCGGCGATCAGTCACCAGCGCATCCCCCTTGTCCAGCCGGCTCTTGTGAGGGATGACTCGACGTGGAATGCTGAGCACAGTCATCTGCCCGACGGCCGAACGGCATCCACCGTGAAACTTGAACTCCAAATGGAGTGGTGGAAGCGGCAATCATCATCTGGTTACATATGACGGAGGTGATGATGCCTCAAGAGAAAAAAACGATGTAGAGTACCATACACAACAGTACCACGTGGAGTACTGTAGTGACTCTTGTGCTGCCGCTGATCGGTTCGCGTTCATTGCAATGGCGTTGCGCCTCGGTGAGCAGGATTTGCAGTTCTAGCGCTACGTGAGCAGTTTTCCGGCGTCCGCGAAGAATACAGAATACTCAGGAAAACTTCCCACTGGCTGAAGATTCGACTGCCAGCATGAGCTTGCCTCGCATTCGAGATCGTTCAAGTGGCGTGGTGCCCATGGATTAATACAGTACAGTACCGGTATATGGATAATGTGGTTGGGAGTCATTCTGTGTTGGTGGATTGCTTGCTCATGGACTATTCTATCCAGCATTCTCTCCTCGTGCGTCATTTCGTCAACTCGGCCCGAGGCGGATTCATTTTGTCGCGCCAGCGCATAGCAAGGCGCAAGAGTGGGACTTGTTGGCTAATGCGGTGACGTCGCCTCATCAGCCATCCGCTGCTCACTCATACCCAGTAAGGAATCTCACCGAGTGCACATTATCCATCGACGATACCGAGTCCTGTACTGTATTAAAATACATGTTTGACGAGTCACTCGCGCAGACGTGGACAATCACGAAGAAATCGAGCACCGCGGAGAAGGCAGGGCGGGTGACGTCGTAGGATGCTGAATGCGCCTGTGGAGGGTTGACGGTGTACTGTGCCGGAAGCCTTCGTCTGGACCCCATTGGCTTCGTCGGTGGCGTTATTGCTCAGCATACAGACAGTGTGCTGCTCAGTGCACTGCACTCTGCAAGCACTCACAAAAGAGGCATTTGGATCGAAGCGCCTCAATACAACTGGCTGTTTTGTGTGGCCAAGGGCTTGAATGTAAAGGACCAAAGGGTGCAGTCTCATACGTACAGAGAACATGTACTATGTGCCGAATTGTGTGTGACAACGCGCTGCTTGGGCTGCAGAAAACAGGCAGCTGACAAGATGGCCGCTGCGCATCTCCCTGGCGGTACTGGTGAGGGGCCTCTGCCATAGGCTCTGCCAGACTGGGGGCCAAGAAACGCCCAGAGTTTCCTGCTATCTGGTTGCCACACCGTGTGGAACATCCCCCCACCGTCGTGGTCTGGTAATATATTGTGGACTCTGGAACATCCCATGATTGTGTCAGGGCGCACGATTCGTGACACGAACGTTCAGAATTTCCACGTCGACGTGCTTGCTCATACTGGCGCGTCATTGGAGCGCCAAATTTTGGGTTCACGTGTTCAAGTTCCGTCGGCAGAAGTTCCGCAACTTCTTTCTGGGCAGCCGTTCTCAAATTTTCACTCGAGACTGTAAACCCACGCCCACACTTGACACTGAGACAGCAGAAGTTGCCGCCCATTTGGTTGTCTTGGTGAGAAGAGAAACCGAGTACATCCCCAAGCCAGAGTCTAATACATGTGGATTACACCCAGTACCAGTCCATCAAGTCCGCTTGGATTCTGTTTCGCTGCTAATTCTGCAGTCTATCACTGCGGAAATCTGGATCTGTGACTTTTGTACAGAAGAATGCACATCCAGGAATATTCCATACAGTACTTAGTAAACTCCATACTATGGAGTTTACTATACACTCACTCGAACTGCATATGTACCTTAGACAAATATTATGAAGTTCTCACCTCTCCATAGGTCGGGCGGTCAAGGGCGGACGTGCGAGGACTTCAGTTTGCTTAGTACGCTCCACTCTGTATGCATGCCCGGTTTCACCGTGCTTACTCACGGTCCAAGACTGTACTGTACTTGTTCTGTCAGTCTGAAGCTTGGCGCCTTCGCTTTTTCTGCCGTGTGCACGTTGGGGCACTTCACGGCCTAGCAAAGCTCCCACATTGAAGTCGGAACCTGTACTGCACAGCCCGAGTCGAGACCACGGTGCGCCACATTCAGATATCCCACTGTTCATCCGCCTGCGTCTCGCCTGAATGCACTGAATACTGTATGTATGCGGAGCAAACTCTCGAGGCAACCCACAGTTTCAGTTTTCTACCGCGAGCAATATTTCAATGTAGTTCCATACACACATACAGGAATACAGTACACGGCAG
Source organism: Pythium aristosporum (assembly GCA_023337755.1). Lineage (NCBI taxonomy): Eukaryota > Oomycota > Peronosporomycetes > Pythiales > Pythiaceae > Pythium > Pythium aristosporum. The sequence continues at coordinate 1,183 of JAADXL010000584.1, read as the reverse complement.
TACCGTACACGGTATTATGAGAGACTCATTAGTTGACTGCCGCATATGCAGTGGTAAACTTCCTCAGCAACGAGGCAAAATTTCGCGCCGTGATGGTGTCTGTGCTGGTCGAGCGGAAGGCCGGATCGAAATTTTCTGCCTCTGTCCGCTCTGGAACGGCAAGCGCGCGAAATTGGATTGTTTGTTGCGGTGTGCGGCTCGGCGTTTCACATTCGTTCCGACGCCGGCACCAGAACGACTCCACTCGGGGATTTGCCGCAACAGTACTCACACCCCAGAGTGCCCGCAGCTCGTCACAGTATCCATTCAAAGTCGTTCTTTTTCCGCACTTCTTCCGCCGCGAGCTTGTGGTCCCAAACGCAAAAGGGGGACTCGAAAGTTGGATTCTCGACTGTCAAGTGTAATGAGTGTGCGTGTGTGGGAATCACACGCCCTCGAGAGTCCAACTTTCGACGATTGCTCACGAAATGCAGAACCAGGGGGGAGTCCCACTTGCACTTCCTGGGAGTGGGCAGCCATCGTCGTGTCAGCGACCTTCATCGGCAGCATCTGGGCCGTACGACAGCACGGGATCTTCTGTTCGGTCACACGGCCGAGTGCTTACATATCTCGTCGACAGACCGCGGCCTGTCACTGGCATTTGTCACTGGCATGAGCAACCAGAACCTCCTAGTATGCTAGTCCCGTCCGAGAGCGGCTGTCATATGGCCCGAAAAGCCGCGCGCGTGACGACCGACGCCACCAACTACTCTAACGGGCCCATGATTTACCAGCCGCCGGCTCTTTTCGGGCGAAAGCCGCCGGGGATCGTCGACAGCGCCACTCGGCCCGTGGTGTCTGAGGCCCGCGGCAGACACGAGACTGGATATGGCTAGAAAGGCGATACACTCACCAAAGATTGACCCGAGCGGAGCACGCAAGCCGCGAAAAACCACCTGTGGACAGAGAAGGGAGAAATCCTTGGGCCAGAGACAGGCCCGCTGGATCGTCCCGTAATGTCCACTCGTCCGCAGTAGTTACGGTATTCCAGTACATAGTACATCCAGTCCCGGCGGGGTGGTCCATCCGCATGAGCACACCAATGTTGAGTGAGGTTGAAGGGGAGAACAAAAAAAAGCAGGGGCGAGAGGAGAGGAGGCGAGCGTGAAAGAAAAGAGACCCGCCTCCGTTAAGAGTGGACCGG
>JAADXL010000583.1:0-21647 GCA_023337755.1 Pythium aristosporum | reverse complement strand
CCAGCTCTCTCTCTCTCTCTCTCTCTCTCTCTCTCTCTCTCTTTCTCTCTCACACACACACACAGTTTGCTTCGGCTCTCGGTGCAGGACGCTCAAATGCGCTGCACCTTCACGAGCAGTGGGTTCTTCATCTGCAGCGTGATGCCCACGAGGTAGCCGCCGTCGTTGGGCACGGCGAGCGACATGGCGTACCGGTGCACGAGATTCGCCGCGACCACGCGGAGCTCAAGCATGCCGAGCTTCATACCAATGCATAAGTGCGGACCGGCACTGAACGCTGCGAACCTGGTCGGCGGGAACTTGAGCAGCTCGCGCGTGGTCGGGTCAATCCACCTCTCCGGCTTGAACTCGGCGGCGTCCGGGCCCCACACGTCCGGGTTGCGGCCCATGGCATACGTGTGGAGGCACACGGTCGTGTCCGCTGGAATCAGCACGTCGTCGCAGATGATTGTATCTTGCGGAGGCGCTCGCTGGACGAGCGGCGCCGTCGGGTACAGGCGCAGCACTTCGTGGATCGTCGCCTCCAAGTACACGAGGTGGTGCACGTGGTCGGCCGTGAGGAACGTGTCCTTGGTCACGCCCAGCGACGGCAGCACGGCCGCCATCTCTTGGCGTACGCGCTGTCCCACCTCCGGGTGGTTCGCCAGCATGAGGAAGAACCGCATGAGCGTGAGCGACGACGTGTCCTGGGCCGCCAATACAAACGTCAAGATGAAATCGACCATGTCTTCCGACCGCAACCCATCCGTGTCCTCTTGGCTGTGTTCAAAGAAGAGCTCGACCACGCTCTTGATCGTCGCTTCCGTCTCGTCTTTGCTGGAAGCTTGTTGACGCTGCGCGAGAGCGTCCAGGCTCTTGGTGATGAGCATCTGCAGCCACTCGCGGGTCTCACCCATGACCTCGTTCAGCTTGCGCTCGGGTCCAAAGTTGAGCAGCTTCTCGAGCTTCCACCAAAACGTGGGCACACGGTGGCGACGCATGACGGTCGGCGAGCCGTACGTCGCGACCTCTTCGATCGGATTCGGCACGTCCGTGCCGATCCAGCGCAGGTCGACGCCGAGCCCGACCTCAGCGAACGTCTGCAGGGTGAAACGACCAAGGAGGTGGGATAGGTCCAGCGTCGCACCGCTCGCGACGTGCTGGTCCAGCACGTCGTACATTTGCCTCACGTTCTTGTGCATGGCCGTGGTCATGCAGATGCGCAGTGCCCTGGCCGTGAAGAACTTGGACGCCGCCTTGCGCTGGCGCACCCACTCGTCGCCGTCCATGGACAGTAGCGAGCGGCCCACGACGCCTTCGATGATCGTGTTGGCGTACTCGCCACGCGGGAAGCGGGCGGCCTGCTTGACGAGCACCTCGTCAAAGCCCTCGGGCGTCGTGAGCACGATCAGGTCTTTCTGGCCGCCAATGCGGACCAGCCACGGCTCGTTGCGGTAGTGCAAACTCATCTCGGCGATCCAGTCGTGGAACCGCTCGGCGTTGGCCACGTACTCGAAGAGATCGCCCACGAGGAAGCAGGACGTGGGCAGACCATGGATCTTTCGAAGCGGCTTGCCGCCGACTGCCTTTCGCTCCCGACGCACGAGCACGGTCGTGGCGGCGGCCACGGCGATGGTGAGCCCGACGGCCGCAGCGAGAAGCGACGGCGAGTCGCTCAGCGACGTCAACGAAGGCGGGAGAACCAACACCATGGCGGCGAGAGAAATGGAGAATGGGAGAGCCGGCCTATCTCCTGAGGCTTGATTACTCCATTGACAGCGTCAACGACACCCGTGGACGCTGTGTGGAGGAGGTCAAGGAGGCTGATTACTCTCCAAGAGAGTCTCGGAGACGGTCTCCACTTGAACACTTGTCTGTCAAGTTGACTGATCATTCCCGCATGGTCCCTCGTCGTGATGGCCCATCAGTCTGAATCAGATTCTGATGGGCGAACAAAAGAAGAGACGGGGGGAAACGGATCTCTCTCGATATATCATGTTGACGAGGTGGACAGTGTGGGAATCTCATGTGATGAATGAATACTCAGTGTCCCGGCCAGCGCGGAGCTCGGCTTTACGCCGTGACGGCAGACTCGATGTGTTGCATGGCCACCGCAGAGTGTTCTACTCGGGAGCGCGGTCGGCGCCGAAGCCTAGGGGAGTTCATTGCCATGGTCTTCGAGGAGACCATGGCACGGAACACTTGGTCTTCGTCGCCGTGGAGCATCTCCAAGAGTCGGTGGCCGCGCTGGGCGAGCGCCAGATCCAGACCGTTACGTTCATCAAACGTTGCACAGGCTCGCAGCAGGCGGTGCAGCGAATCGCGCGTTCGGCCGTCGCTGTCATTGTCGGGTTGGGATCGAGCACGGTACAAGGCGTCGACCAGACGGTCGGCGCCCACTGCATGCGGACACGGATCACACGGACAGAGATAATCGCTCAGCGAGATCCTGGCTTCTAGGGAACTACAATATTAAGTATCTTTCCTGCATGCGTCGAGTGTGGCAAGAGAGAGAGAGGTGACGCACCGTTTGGGAGCGACTGCGTGCGCTGCGCTGCGCGATTCTTTCGCTGGCGTCGTATACACTGGTGCTTCAGAATGCCCGGGTCCGACTGGCGATCAGTGGTGTAGACTGATGCGTCATGAGCCGCTCTGAACGGGGCTGTGGGGGTTGCTGCTAGCTCTGCCCGTGAAGTTTCCGTCTCGGCCTTGTGGGCATCAGTGGCCAGATCGACTCCCTCTGATGCGGCCAACGATCGCGTCGCGCTGTTCGACGCACACGTCGGGTGCGCGCGCTCGTCGACGGCTACACAAGGCAACGCATGCATGCATTGAGAAGGGGCTTCTCGGGATCATCACAGAGGCGATTCATACCGGACATGTCGACGCAGCAATTGACGGTGCCCATGTTTACTCTCTGGGACTTTGTCCACACTCAAGAATACTCAGATTCACGAATGGGACTATGGCCCAGGCCGCAAGAAAGGAAATGACCGCACCTCCAAGAAATACAGTAGCTCAGAGACGAGATATGTAGCCAAATCGGGAGATTTGGAAAATAACGGTTTCTATCTTGTTAATAACGAGGTTTTATCCGATAATGCTTTTTGGCGGGAAGTGTTCGGCTCAAAGCTGCAAGAAGCAAAATGGACCTGGACGACTCGCAGACGACGGCGTCCACGACGGACTTTGACCGCGACAACCTGAATGAGGATGTCGACCGCATGAAGACGCTCTGGATCAACGAGATGGTGCGCTTCGATTGCGGTCCTCTGGTGTTTGTAGGGAGGAGAAACTGACGCGCGACGTGGCCAGAACTCGCCCGAAGTGATGCCGTATGACGAAGAGATGATGACGATCATGCTGGAGCAGATCAAGAACCAGGTATGTACTGATGCGACGTTGCTGTAGCTGTATCCGCTCATGCGGTTTGGTTCATTTGCGCTTTCGCGGGTGCGCAGCAAGAGTATGTGGACTCGGTGTACGAAGAGAAAGCCGCGCTGACCGAAGAGAAGGCGTTCATCAACAAGCTATACCAAATGGAGATCGAGCGGCTCAGGTTCATGATGGCGTCGTACTTGCGGACGCGTTTGCGAAAGGTATGTCGAGAGAGATGGAGAGAGCGAGAGATGAGGATTGTTGTCTCACCCTATATATATATGCTCTGGTAGATTGAGCGGTTCGCCCTCCACATTCTCAGCGATCCCCTGCTCACGCAGCGGCTCTCGCAGAAAGAGATCCAGTTTGCGCGGCAGTACGTCATGCTCTACGAGAACCACGTGAACGATCTCGCGCTGGCCAAGTTCCCGGACGACCACCGCAGTATCACAACCGATGGCATGAGTATGTTCTCTCAATCTCTCTTTCTATCTCCCAGTATGGCATTGGTCATGGGCTGACGTATGCACAAAATATCGCCATAGTTCTCGAGCCGGATCTCGACAGCTTCGTCTTTTGCGAGAGCAAGGAGACGCTGGGCGAGTTGCAGTGTGACGATCGAGGAGTCGAGCACGTGGCCATGCGCCGTGGCGACCGCCACGTGCTGCGCTACCGCGTCGTCAAGGACGAACTGGACAGCGGACGGCTTGTGCTGCTGTAGATACACATGCACAGCTTGTCTTAGTGGAGAATGGGAAAGAGAAAGAGGGTGTTTGAAGAAGTGACTTCCATTAAGTTATCAATGTACCACAGGCGTTGGTACGCGCGGTCTTTGCGATGCGATGCGGTCACCACAATGGGTTGGCCGTCGTGGCAGCCGCGGCGAAGACGACAAAGTATGCTGCTGGCTGTGGGTGGCAAGGGCTATCGTGAGACACAAGCGCGAGAGGAGATGGGAGGAAGGTGTTGGTGAGCACGTACAATGAGCAGCAAGTCTTGCGCAAGCAGGGCAGCGACCTGGAAGTACTCGTACCCGGTGAACTGGTAATGAGGTATACAGTATCGCTCATAGAGGTGCGGGGCGAGCAGGACGTTGCGCACGAACTCGACCATGCAGACTAACAGATACTAGAGAATCGCATCGCCATTCGTCAGCCTTCTGAGAGCTCCAATCGCATCGACCCCAGGAGATCCAGGAGGGGAAACGCACCACTAGTGTCCAGCTGAGCTTCTCGGACCGGAATGCGAGGATGCCCGTGAGCCCCACAAAGCACGAGAAGATGTTGGTCAGCCTACAGCACGCAGCATACACAAATCGCATCGTCAGCATGGATCTCCAAGAAGCATTCGCGAAAAGCATCAAACGCACCAGAGGTAGTTGAAGGAGGCGAAGAAGCCCAGTGCAATCTGCATGTACGAGATCAAGCGGATGCGCTGCGATCTCCGGTCCACCGTGGCCCACGAATGCTTCTGCTGCTCAAAGCCGCCCGTGTAGAAGCGTGGGAGCGACGTCGCCGCCGCAGGGCGCAGCAAGATCGGCTCGTAAACGCTCTTGTGGTCGGCGCCCATACCAACGTTGGATCTTGTTGAAGCTTGTTGGCGCGAAGGCGTTTATTGGGATTTGATCAAGCAATCGAAGCACGATTTTGTTGGGCAGTCGCGGGATTCGCGTTCTCGGAAACTTGGACAGATCGATCGAAGAACCTGCCGCGTGGTGCTGGTTGGAGTCGGATCTTCCGCGACTTCACGCACTCACCCAAGCGTGCGTGTTGGTAATCTGGCGCGAGCGCGTTGGACGATGGATTGTTGGGCGGCAGAGAAGTTTGTTCGTTGCCCTGGTGATCAACGGCCGCAGTATTGCGCTGCCTTGTGTGGTGCGGGTGAAACAAAGATCGCGGGGCGGATAGCAGCTAGCGCTCGCGCGTTGGCGAATGCTAGAGTGAAACTGAAGACGCGCCAACAAGAATGCTTTTCTTGCCAACTAAAAGCGTTGGTTTTTCAACGATCTGGCCTTTCGACTTCGACGAAAAAGTGGAGGTCCTAAAAGAGGCAGCAGTCAGAATGCTTGCGGTAACGCCATGATTTAGTGTGGAGCAGCCAAGTGTTGGTCCAATCATAGAACAGTTCTCTGGGGTAGTCAGTCTCCCATACAAAATTCAAGTGTAAGCAATCTGTGGGACCTCGTGCTCATGGAAAATAACAAAAAAACAGCAGGCCGCCGAACGAAAAGCCGCTTCTTTTTTTATAAAAACTCTTCTTCTCTCAGTCCAGTCTGTCTGAGAAATCCAAAATGAAACTCCATCTTTCTTTTCTCTCTCTTCATGCCGCAAGAAAACCTCACGCATGTCTCTCCGTGAAAGCTGAGCCAGTTTACATAATACTCACCTCAGCGAAAAATAAGTTGCGAAGAAACAAGACCATTTCTCCGGGAGACATCTGAACACCAATGGAGAAATCAGTTGCCAGGGTGGATGCGCACGGGATCGGATGGCCTCAGCTTGAGTCGTGCACATGCATCCGAACGGTCGCGGCTGATTATTTTTTATCGAACGCTTCAGTCTTCAGTTCAACGATACCGATTGCTGTAGAAGTGTATCCATCCTTCTTCCCTTCTCGGAAGAACGCATGAAGTTTCTCCATCTCTATCCGATCGTTCTCGCGCTCATCGCCATCGTGAGTTGAAGTTGATTCCAGTATGTGTACCCACTAATTCCTCACGAGCATGAAGGGGGGATTTGCCGTGTGCGAGTGGTTCCATGCCCACGACCTTCCAAGTCGCCGGCAGCATGACGACCTCTCGCTCAAGTACTATCTCACGAGCGGCCCGCAACTAGCGGCGGCGTTATTGCTGCTCTACTATGCGTTCACATTCATGCGCCGCGGCAGCGAGTTTGCCCATCAGCTCCTGGTCGAGTCGTGTCTGCACCAGTCGCTCACGTCGCTACTCGTCGTCGCTGTGCTCCACTCGGGTTTCCACATGACGCACAGCGCATGCTGTGCTTATCCTGCCTTCTGGTGCGTAGTCATGCGCGTCATCATGATGCGCCTGGAAGGTAACGCCACGAAAGCTAACGTGAAATGGCGTATTGTGTCCGTCGGCTTCACCAGTCCAGTGGACGTGACGGCATGCGAGCTCCACGCAATCTTCCAGTGCCCAAAGCGGCTCGAGAGCTTCGCTCATTACGATCTCGGCTTCCGCTCGGCCCAATTTCTCGCGACTTGTGTGCTGCTCGCAGCCATGGCGAGCGTCGCACCGGTCCATCGACTCCGGCATCTCATGTCGCGATTCCGGCGTGCCGAGTTCTTGACGTTTAACCGCCGCCGCCCAGCAGCACTGGTCACACCGCCGTCGCTGCAACCGTCGAGCAACGAGTAAGCTGGCCTTGCTGCATAATACAACTGAAGCCATGTAATAAAACATGAGGTTTTGAAAGTCATTTGCCGTTTACCGAACAAATGCAGCCCATGGATCATCCAGAAACGAAGGCTGGAAGAGCACGCGGCCAGAACGCGGCGCATGCTGATGGCTGAGGTGATGACGGTGTTGATGATGTTGATGCTGCTGAAATGAACCGGCCGGTGGGTGTGGCAGCTGCGTTGTGCTGTACATACTATGCGTGGGTTGTCCAACAGGAACCTCAGCCGACCCAGCCATCAAAGACTTGGCTGAAACCGGCTGCAGCAGTGGAAGCCAGGGATCCTCGAGACACGATGGAAGAAAGAATCGCGCCGCCCCATTCCCGTCGAAGTCTCTGGAACAGTTATTTAATATCAGCCGCGCCATGTTAAAACTCAAACTTTCATGACGGGAAACGGCACTGGAAAGAAATAGACATATGCTGTACGTACCGCTTGCGCTTAACTTGCCCGTAGTGCTGCTGCTGGTGGTGTTCATGCCGCTGGTGAATGTAGTGCCCGCCACGGCCACCGCCTCGACCTCCAAAGCTGTTGCCACGACCACCGCCACGTCCTCCAAAGCCGCGGCCGCCTGCACCACCGCCACGACCACCACCACGCTGGCCGCCTCCTCGTCCTCCACGCCCACCTCCCCGTCCTCCTTGGCCACCACCATAGCCACGATTGGTGTTGTGCTGCTGGTACCCTCGTCCACCCCCACGGCCGTGCGAGTTGCCGAACTGCATCGGCAGCTGCTGGTCATTGTGAAGCGAGTGCTGGCCGCTGCCCAATGTCGCTTGCATCTCGCGCATCATCGACTGCAGATGCGGAGGTAGTTGCATATCAGGCGCTCCTCCTCCTCCACCGCCTCCGCTCGGAAGAGGCGGCGGCGGTGGCGGAAGGCCATGGCTTGCTTCCATTGTCACACCAATGCGTTCTCTGATAAAGTGAACCGATGGTTAACTTCACACATCCTGAAAAACCTATTTTAAGGTTTTATGTTCCGTGAACAGTGAGGTTTTATCGCACAGCAAACGCAAGGTTTTGAAGTGGAGCAAGATTGGCTCCAACCCCTTGGCCGCGCCAAAGGAAACTCTCCGCCAACAATCGCCCCAAGCAAGACATTGGGACGCAGAGGCTTCCGCTCGAGACGCCGCCACGCCCGCCAGTCGAGATCCACTGACGCCGAGGCACACAGAGTGAGTGGACGCTTGTCTGTTCTATCGACTCCACTTCCTTCCCTGTCGGCGACTCTGTTCTCCCTTGCGCGACGGAGAGAAAGAAGCCCACAACCATCCACGCCAAGGCCAGACCCAGTGACTGGATTTTGTGTTGTATCTCTGCTCTAGTGTGAGGGGCGACGCAAGCGAAAAGCATATCCAAGACCATGAGCCGATACGGACCGAACAACGGACCGCCGCCGACGGCGTTCGGTGCTCAAGGAGGCGGCGCCGCGGCCGGAGGAACCTTTGTTCCTGCCGGCCCTCCACCCGGAGCAATGTTCCCGCCCAGAGGACCGGCGATGCATGGATTCCCACCGCATGCACAAGCGCGTCCGCCTGGCATGCTCTCGGTGCCACCGATGGCGATGCTCGCGCGTGGGTTTCCCGTTGCTCGACCGATGGTAGCGCCATCGGTTTCGTACCCACGTCCAGCAGTCCAACCACCTGTGCAGCAACTTCCAGCAGCGCTTCCGGTCGGATGGAGCGAGCACTACACACCACAGAATCAGCGGTATTACTACAATGCTAGCACTGGTGTTAGTACGTACGAGCGGCCGGTAGCTGCGGCCGCCACAGCACCCGAGACGAGTGCGTCCGCGACGCCAGCGACAACAGTGACGTGGATCGAGTACACGGATGATACGAGCGGACAGAAATATTACTACAACACGGTCACGAAGGCAACGACGTGGGATGAGCCGGAGGAATACCGCATGCAACAAGCGCGCGTTGAAGTCGCCAAGATGAAGAGCTCCACAGAGGCAAGTGGCATCGTCGTCGCGGAAGAGCAGAAGAGAAAGGAGCAAAAGAAGCGCCAAGCCGACGCGGAAGCGGTGAAAATGTACGACGCGATGGCTAAGGAAGATCGGATTGCTGCATTTAAGGCGTTCCTAGAGGAGAAGCAAGTCTCGTCCCTGTTCAAGTGGCAGGAAGCTCAACGGTTCTTGGCAAAAGAAGGACTCGATCAGGATCCTCGCTGGCGGTTTGCGCTGTCGACGGTGGGGGAGAAGAAGCAGGCATTCTCCGAGTACTGCACACAGGCGGAGAAAAAGCAGAACATTGAACGGAAGCGCCAGGCCAAACGAGTTCGCGAGGAATATTTGGAGCTGCTGGGCAGCATTGAAACCAAGTTCATCCATAAACGCGTGACATGGGAGGATCTGAACGACGGTGCCGAGTTTTATGGGCTGCGCAAGGATTCGCGCTGGCTTGCCATCGAAGGGGTCAAAGACAAGAAGGATTTGTTTGAAGGATTTGTTCAGGACGCGCTGCGGAAGAGAACACAGCTGCAAGCAATGCTGGTTGAGCAGTTCAAGGACAAGTTCATGGCCAAGCTGCGTGAAAAGACCCAAGATGCGACCGAGCGAGCGATGTTTGCCGGCAAGCGTCGTCTCGACAGTGACCTCAAGAAGAAAGTGTGGCAGTATTTCGATCAAGTCGAAGGTGCAGAAGATGTGCGAGACACCATCCCCAAGCACGATGTATACGATTGGACCGAGCAGTATCTGGATGTGCTTAAGTCGGAAGAGTCGCAGTTGCTAAAGGCGGAGCGAGAGAAGAAGAAGAAGTTCGAGGACGCGTTTAGGGCCAAGGTTCACGAGGTCGTGGACGAATGGTTGCAGTCGGACAGGATGGGGATGAACATTTCGTGGAAGGAGATTGGAGAAGCACTGAGCAAAGAGTGTCTGTCGATTCTTGGCGACGTCACAATTACGTTGAGCGTGCGTCGCCAGCGACGAGTGTTTGAGAAGAAGATCAAGAAAGCTCGCGAACAAGTCGTGCCTGCCGTCCCCATTGTGCAACAGTTCCTGGACAAGGCAGCCTTCGTGGTCTCGCCTTCGTCTACGTTTGATGAGTTTGTGGCGGCTCTCAGGCAAGGTGTCCAAGCCAGTTTGGACGCCAATAAACCTGAGGAAGGTGAAGAGGAATGCAACCCGACAGTCGATGCCAATACGCAGACTCCAACGTCGGACAAACAAAAGCTTCTCGTCCAGCTTGAGCGTGCCGTTCAGGACGCACCCGAGACAGCGACATTCCCAATCACTGTCAAGCACGTCTTCCAGCTTCTTCAGTATCAAGCTCAGCGTGCGAAGACGTCAGCCTCTACACGCGAGTCATCGCGGTCGCCGTCCCCGGGATCACGAAAGAGGCGTCGCAGTTCGCTGGACTCGCCTCGCCGTAGCCGGTCGCCTTCCAACCACCGGTCGCGCAGTCGCAGTCGCAGTCGTAGTCACAGCCCAAGCAGTCGACGTCGTCACCGCAGTCGCTCTCACACACGGGACCCTCGATCTACTCAGGCTGTGACCTCCTACGGCAACCTTCCAACAATGGCGAAACGCTCCCAGACCGCTATGCTACCCCCAGCCATGGTAGTGCGAGCGGCGCCAATCGTCGTGGATGAAGCTGCCAAGGCCGAAGAGATCATCCGTCAGGCACGACTCAAGCTTCAGGCCAAGCAACACGCCAAGCAGCAAGGCACGACCGCCGACAGTGAACCCGAGGAAGGTGAGGAGGTGGAGGATGGCGAGGTCGAAGAGTGAAGTTTGGCGCTGATCAAGAACCAGGCGTTTCTCTCCCATTTCTTTTGCTGAAACTCCGGCGTTAAAATGTGTTGATGTTGAAGTTGAAGCACTTGATAGACTCGCGCCAACATAGACACGTTTTAGCTTACTTGGTCTTTTTATTCGTGTTTTTTCTTCATGTTCTTTTTTCGTAGACCGTCGCCATGAGCGTTTAATAAACGGACAAGAAGATCTGGATCCACATTTCCTTTACTTGTTCACAACTCTGAGCTGACGACCGTCCTGAGTGTTCCGCCCGCTTTCGGCGGAAGAAATAGGGTCATGGCGTGCGTTGGTGGGGGTTCGTTACTGTGGGGTTCCATACATAAGCCTTCCCTTGACAAGTAGCTTTTCCGCCAGACTCTGCGATCGAGAAAGAGTCGCGTCCATCTCGTGTATGGAGAGGCGCGAGTAATGAATAAAGAACAAGAGCGAATAGTTCCGTCCAGATGCGGGCGGGGTTGCTTCGAAGCGGACGTTGTGGAAGGCTGGAAAGTGCCCACTCTGGCAAAAGCGAACCGCAGTACTAGTAGTGATATGAAATGAATCCAGACGTTGATGTCTCACCCTGAGCATATGCATGCAAAATGGCTCACTTGACCGCTACCAAGCCTGTGCTCTGGCTTCTTCGCGTTCTCGTAACAATGTCCAGTTCGAATCCGTATCCGTGGAAAATACGCCTTCAACATGAAGTGCGTTTTTTTTCTTTTCGTTGGTTTCCGCTGCACTCGCACACTTTGAGCACCCAAACATCCTCGCTGAAAACCCATGATTTCCCATCCTGAAGTTCGGATGCACGGCACGTCTGGCACAAAGCACATGTGCGCTGTGCCCGCTCAGCCACATCTTTGACAATGAAGTGTGCCCAAATCATGTGCGTTGCCCGTTGCATCAGTTCCAGCGTGCCAGCCGCCGAAGCCGTTTTGGAGCGAAGCCATTCACCACTTCAAGGTGAACTATTCTGCACCAATCAAAACCACACTCCGAGAAAAAAATGCTCAGACAAAGAAAATATGCACCGTCTGGTGGCATGGAGATTAGTCCCACTCTCAAGGCACGCAACAAACAGACTCTGTGGTGTACAGAGTGATGGTGCGGCTGCTTTGTGCGTCCCATCTGATTGCGTCGTTCCTGAGAACTTGGCTTCAGTATGCAGTGTAGGCCACGACACAGGTCCAACTGGATGATCCAGTTGGCTTGACTCAAAAAAATGCTTTGCAAATGCACACACACACAGATGCCCTGTTCTGAAAGCGAGGGGAGAGGGAACCCTCTCGTGACTGATCACTTCGGAACTTGCTCACAACCGCGACAGCCACGCTCCACGCATTCAGCTCACTGTTGGCAGCTTGACCAACGCTGAAAGCACCACACCCGCCAACGCCAACGCTGATACAGACCGATACCGAAATTTTGCTTACGCTTCGTGGTTCGAGTCGCCCGTGTCGCAAAAATCAAAACTCTTACAGAGACACGCAGCGGACCCAGAGTGAACCTTACCAACGAAACCAAAGTATCCGACGAAGAACTCCCAACGTTGGCCACAATCCAACTTCCAACTTCCTACAGCAAACCCAACAGTATGGCGCTTCAGATTTCTCCATCGGCGCCGCTCGCACCGACCTCCAAGAAGCACGAGCTGCGCGGCATGCGGCGCTCGCCGACCTCGTGGAAGCTCGGCGACCTTGAAGACGACGGCGCGCTCTCGGCGACCGACAGTGAAGAAGAAGACAACGAGATTTCCAGCCGTCGCAAGCGCGCGCGGTCCCTGTGGATGCAAAAGCCGCCGCGCCACGCCGGCATGCCCATGGGTGTGCAGTCGGTACTGAGTGTGTGGAAGCGCGTGCTGCGGCGCGACGACGTGTCGGTTATGAGCGATTTGTTTCGCGACTTGGGCGGCTCGGACGAACTCGCGTGGGAACTCGTGGAGCAAATGCACCTCATGGGCGTCAACATTTCGATTCAGCAGCTCTACGCCCTGCGTCGGTGCTGTGTCTACTCGGTGCTGCTGACTGCGCTGTGAATAATATTAAGAAGGAGGAGAGAGGAGTATCAATACCGTAGTCGTAGTAGTCGCGCAATGGATGGTGTCGTTTACGTGGGGGCGGATCATAAGAATGGGGATAATCGTGACGGCGTCTCATACTACTCGTACTGGTATTCATATCAATCGTCTCGTCGGATTACGAGCGAGCCCCCTCACGTCGACTGCTGCGGTTTGTATTGCCTGGAGATGCGACGCCGGTCGAGACGGTCGAGCTTGATCTTGTCGCGCTTGGATTGTCTGCGGAAATCGTTGTCGCCGCCGACGGTGCCCGGGTCCACATACTGTGGGCGTGGGTATGGGATCTGGTAGTGGATCGCCAAGTCGACTTGATTATGGGCCTTGTCCAAGAGCTCTTGAACCACCCACGGATCGCGCACGCCTCGGTACTCTTCGAAGCCTTGTCTATGTGCATATTTCTCCATCAATACTCGCCCGAGTGCATGTTAATAGAAGGCGATTACGCACCGCGCCTCCTCGCGGATCCACCGTCGCTCGGCGTCGCCTCCTTCCCCTGCGCTCCCCCACCACATTCGTAATCAGCACCCACAAACCGTGCGACAGCTCCACAGATCTCAGGAGCTATATGATCCGTCGTTGTGACTCCCACTTACACGTTCGAGCGACGCGCAGGATGCGGCGATAGAGCCCGAGCGCCGCGCTTCGCTGCGAGCTCATGGAAGTCGATTTTGTTCCATCCGATGTCTTTCAAGATGTTCGTAACATATCCTATCGCATAAATTAGTTCTTAACCAAGAGCAACTGGGTTTTGGATACTTTCTGAAATCCAGAAAGGTCACGCAAGAAGAACGACCATGGTGCGCGTGCTCGTGTGCAAGAACGACGGCGTCTTTGAGTTCGATGCGGCCGAGATCACGCGGCTCGAGTCGTGGGGCGACGTGAAAATGGATCTGGCTCGTGTGCTGTATTCCGAGGAAGAGCTCTTCGCCGTCGCGTCGCCAAGCGACGTGTCCCTGTACAGGCTGCCAGAAGGCGACGATGTCGAGATCGTGGCCGAGGGCGAGCCTCTCGACACGTTCCTCGTGTCCGAGTCTAAGTGGGTGCTCGACATCTTCAGCAGTCCCTTTCGCCGCGTCACGGATCTGTCTATCCAGACAGACTATGCGATCCGGGGCATCCGCAAGAGCAGTGCCGACAGCATCTTGAGCCGGTAGGATTTGCCTCTCGTGCGATGCCGCATTTTTCACATTTGAAGTTAATCATCCCTCTTGTAGACGCGTGAGCAGTGTGAGTAGTGGGCGATCTGGGTCCATGTCGATGCCGCTGTCTCCTCTCGGCAATGCGTCGCCACGTGAGGCGCCTACACAACAAGCAGCAGTTGGCGCAAGTCCACTGGCCGCTCCCCCTGTGGCCCACGAGCCGTACATACACATCGGCACGTGGGTACCCATGGTGGTCACGGATCGCGCGCGTGCTCCCTCTTCTGCTTCGTCCCCCAACATGCCAAACGTACTCAGACCCGTCGCGAGTGAATACGAGGACGTGCTCATGACCACCAGCCGTGCAAGGGAGTATATCAATCGGTTCCGCCGCATCGGTCGGCCGATCACAATCATCAGCCTACAGACCGTGGCGCTGCCGCTTGCGGTCGCATGTCCGAGCGCGATTTCCCAACACGGTGCGCGCAGCCTATACGCCGGTGTCTACCATCTCAACGACCTCGACCTGCAGCGCGGCTTTGTGCAGGCCGTGCGGTTTTGGTTCAGCTTTGACTGCGAGCAGACCATCAGCGTGACCAAGGTCAACGGTACGCTTGGCGTCAAGCCTCTTCGCCAGCAAGATGGCTGGATCGTCGTGCAGGCTCTGCCCGGCTCACCGGCCTTTGGCGCGGGCATGCGCGGCGACGAAGTGTTTCTCACGCACGTGAATGGCGTCGACGTCTCGCCACATGCGTTCCCCTCTGTGTGCGAGCAGTACGCGTCGCAAATCAGCTGGAAGGACAGCGTTGTGCCACTCGTAGAGAAGACGGAGACGTGCATCTTTACGTTCTTTTGATGTTGTGGGTTAACTTAGGGAACTGCTGTGGGGTGGTGGATCTTGAAAGACGCAAGACAGGCGGTTCTGATCTCATGTAGCTCTTCGCCTATTTTTGAAAGCTCCTCGCGATGGAGACTCATGATGGTTCATTTGCATTGCGAGCACAAGAGCAGCAATCAATATGGCAACACCTTCCGTACCGGTGTTTAACAACATCCCCGCACGCTCGCGCGAGCAGCGCATCGCGGTCAAGGACAAAGAGCAGTGGGAAAAAGACCGTCTGAGGCAGCGCAAGGAAAACTTTGTGCGCATCGACACGTCGGTCACGGGCAACGCCATGCTCGTGTACACACCCGGCAGCCAGGGGTTTATGAGCGACGCTGACCGCTTCCACTCGGACACGGCGGGCGAAGAGCGCGTGGTCCGTGAAGAACACCACGCGCGAGTCAAGATCCACCAAGAGCGCAAGCGCTACGAGAGCGTCCAGCGCGAGATCGACCGATGGAAAAATATGGACACGATGGCGGCCCAGGAAGAGAAGAAATGGGAGGCCTACCGCGCGAGCGGCACCAAGGCACTGCGTAACAAGTGTGGCGAGGCATTCAACCCGGTGACGCTCCAGTATAATGATGGAAAGGACGGCGCGCGGCTTCAGGCGGCCGACGACGCCGTCAAACGCCGCGCATTTGGTCGCGCGCAGAATCTGCAGCACCAGAACTCGCGCGGCGGCGTGAACCCGATCACGGGCGAGCCGTTGCGCCGCATCCAGGCCGAGCACCTCCTGCCGCCATCGACGTAATACATTGGTTAACGCCAACAATAGATTGGTCTTTGGGCCAATTTATTGTCGGGCGTCCGTTATTTTTCGGTTTTATTTTCGCTCATGGTTTCGATAACTGACGGTAATCTAACGGCCTCGAAAAGGTCGTGTGTCCATGGCGGGGATAAACTCACTTGCACTCTCGAAACGCAGACACCTCCAAGAGGCAACATGGCTGACGACGCGCCAAAGGGTACGTACTGAATACGCTCGCTCTGCTGCCGATGGGATCCAACAAAATGCGGCGTTCGCCCCCATGTTGCGATTGCGATGTGAATGCGTGCGCGTGTGGTCCAAGGCAATGGGTTCTGCTGTTGGAAAGGACTAAAGGTGTTGCGTTGGGAAATTGGTAGACATTGAGGAGGAGGTGGCCGCCCCAGTAGAGTCGGCACCGGACGAGGCGGCGGCCCCCGCTGAGAGCAAGGAGAATGGTGCTGCGGACGATGCCGCAGATGCGACGGCCAAGGGCGGTGAAGACGAAGTCAAGTCCGCCGAGAAGGCCGTCGAGAATGCGGTCGAGCACGCTCAGGCCAAGGCTGAAGTGCTGACGCTGCCCATCCGATCGTACCTGGACCAGACCGTCGTGCCGATTCTCTTGCAGGGCATGTCGGCGCTCGTGAAGGAGCGTCCGCCCAACCCCGTGGAGTGGCTCGCGGCGTACCTGATCAAGAACAACCCGCAGGGACCGAGCGCTAGCAGTGAAGCTAAGAACTAAGTGCGACGGACATTCCTCGCGGCTGACAGAAGAAAGAAAGAAAATCTATATCGCATAAACGACTTTTTATCCCATTTTGTTGGATCTTTATTCTTTTTTCTGTTTAGTTCCTGACTGGGGACGCCGTCGTCCGCGCCGAGAAAAACGAGAGGAAGGAAACTCTCTCAGCGTGGGCAGTATGCTGACAGCGCGTGTGTTCTTTCTATCCGTGGTTGATATGGACCGTGCTGACAAGTCAGCCGCGGCCCGGAGGCGGGGGACCACGTCCACCGGGGGTGTAGCGGCCACCTCCACGGCCACCGCGGTGGCCACCACCGTCGCCGCCTCGGCCACCGCGGCCACCATAGCCACCTCGGCCACCACCTTCGCCTCCGCGACCACCGCGACCACCGTATCCCCCTCGGCCTCCGCCTTCGCCGCCACGGCCGCCTCCGCGCGAGCCAAAGCCGCCGGCACGGCCACCACGCCCGCGCCCACGATTCGATTGACGGTCTAATGCAATAAAAGGATTAGAGTATCGCTCAGAATGAACAAGCCATCAGGAGCAGAGCATACCTCGCTTGTTGAAATCATCTTCCTGCACCATGTCAAGGATCTGAGAGTAGAAATGACAGGGGCCTTAGTTTCAAAGCAATTAACTCAGCCCATAGAAAGGAAGATACGCACCTCGTTCGGCACACGAATGTACTTGATCGCGTTGCCTCGGATATAACACTCGGGCAGCTTCCAGAAGCGGTCGCCATCCTGTGTGCATGAACACGGCAGAGTTAAGAGACCACGGACCAGTTGCATCCCCTGATCATGAGGCAATCCAACCTTGGATGTGCAAATCACTTCGCGCAGGTTGATGTTCATCCACGTGTCGCAGTTGACGAGGTTGCCGTTGTACGTGTCGCCGTTCTTGAGCTCTACCAGCTACAGCGAACCCACGAGCAGATCCGCCCCCCTCAAGTCAGCGTTTCCTCATACAGCGGGGGATATACACATCAACGTTTACGCACCATGGGCTGGCCCTGGGCCGTTTTCAGCAGAGAAAGCGGTAGCTACAGATCACCGACATCAATAGACGCCCCTCTAGTTAGTATGCGTCGTCCTCCGACGCAATTTCGTCGCCTAGATCGCGCGTCATCCACGTACCATCGTTCTCTTGATTGTTCACGTTGACGGTGCTTTTCGTTGTGGGGCGTGCCTATCCTAGTTTTATGTGGACCACATTTCCCAAAATAGTGGGTCACTCTAATTTCGGATTTGGCGCGATTTTTCCGTGGCGCTCGCGCCAAAGTCACCACCAAACGGGCAAGAGAAGAACTGCCAGGAAAGCGAGGTCGTCTCCACCTCATCAGACCCAAAGAGAACTCCAACAGCACAGGTGCGTGTGGTTCCCATCCATTGAATGCGTAGGGACGAGATTGCGGTTTATTGGACGTGAGCTGACTGTGTACGCCGGTGTTTTTGCCCGTTTTGTTTCCCGTCAGCCTACCAACCAACCATGTCTGAAGAGATCCCGCACGACGGTGACGACAAGAAGAAGGCAGAGGCCATCACGATCCGTGTGAAGGACCAGGTGCGTTGCCGCTGTCTTTATGGATGGTATGAAGGTATGCTAATGTGGTTTTCTCAATTGCTGGATGCGGTAGTCGGGCGAAGAAACCTTTTTCAAGGTGAAGCCCAACACGAAGATGGAGAAGATCTTCAGCGCGTACGCGCAGCGCAAGGGTGTCCCAGCGGGTGCGCTTCGCTTCCTGTTGGATGGCACGCGTATCAGCGGCGACCAGACGCCGAAGATGCTCGAGCTCGAGGACCAGGACCAGATCGATTGCGCACTGGAGCAGGTCGGCGGTGCTGTCGTCCACTAGGGGCGCCAAGAAAGCAAGCGATCCGCACGGAAAACGATGTTCTCTCATGCGCCAGAGCTAGCAGTATTTCCGTGAGGAAACGGCGCGTAGCGATAGCCACTCCTCTTCGCCTTTTGTTTCTGCATTTTCTTGCTTCTTTCAGTCTAATATTTTTTCGCACCGAGAAAAACTCCATTTCCATTCCCTTACGAGTGGTGTTTCCTCAGCCACGCCGGTGGATTGGGTGGGATCGTGACCAAGTCGGTGTCAAACAACTCGATGAACTGCTCGTTCTGGAGCCGCACTTTGCTGCCGGCGAAGCGGCGGTACTCTTCAAAAATGGACGACAAATGCCACTGCTGGATCTTGCGCAAGCAGCCCACGACAGCTCCTACAGAAAGATACAGAGTTCCGTCAGTCACTGGCATACAGCATGAGCATGGTATCCATCGTGGCAAACCTGTTCGATCGCGCCCCAAGTGGCAAGTAATGTACAGCGGGTAGTTCGATCGGTCCAAGATAATATCCAATGCAGCGAGCACGGTCTCCTCGGACAGCGGCTCCCAGGCCTTGCGGCGACTCTCCATGCGCGTATTTCCGCCCAGGAAAATGAGGTCGATCTCCTGCTCTTCGACAAAGCTCTGGAATTGAGGGTTGGGCTCCTCCGGCGCCAAGAAGATGATCGTGCGCAGGTTTAAACGCTCGAGAAACGGGAAGTTGAGCTCGTTGGGCTGGCCCGAGCGATACAGGTCTTCCTCGATCATGCCATAGTTGACCGGCGGGATGAAGTACGACATCGCCGGCCTCGGGGCAATGGGGCAGCACGCTCGGGTCTCCGCGTCGGTGGGATAAAGCCCCAATCGACACCAGAAGAAACAGGAGGAATGGCCACTTCATAACGCTACTTCACAGTTTTAGTACACCCGCATGGGGTACAAATCTGTCTCTCTATACTTCAACTTTGGCAAGCTGACTGTAAAAACCAGAGCGCCGGCCGCAAAAAAATGGAAGCCCCATGGAAACTTCGGTTCAAGGCCCCCTCCAGCCACCCTCCAGGCTGGCGATCCACGCCAGTGCGGCTCGTGCGACTCCTCTCCCATGAAAGGTAGGCGTCCTGGCATGACGCTCGATGGGAGCCAACTCACGCTACGTGGAATTTTGTTTTATTAGCTGAGTTTACCCAACGTGGCTTCGCCACCACGGCGGTGGCTCCATCTCGCCGAGATTGCTCCAACATGGACTCGAGGATTCCCAGAGTCGACGTTGGGGCAACCCACTCATCTGAGTTCACTGAAATGAGAAAAAGAGGATGGGCTTTGGATGGATGTCTGCGCACTGCTCGTCTGGCGCCGTGTGTGGCCAGACAAACTCCATAATGCTGGGGAGCGAGTCGGAAGGATAGATACACGCATACTACGTAAGCGTGCATGCGTTCAGCAGCTGAATCAGCGCTGTTCAGTCCATTCTGCACGTTTGTGTATTTATCCCACATCATCAGAACCATGCACCAATCTTTCTAATTCTAATACTAATACCGGTAGTAATATTTCTCCCTCCCACGTGACCATACAATACATGTTCCATGGTTTCATCACGCCGCTGCCGTGGGCGCCATCATGGCGGCGGCAGGGTCCATGGGCACGGCACCGTGTGCGTAGGCGGCCGTGCCGTCGTCCTGCGAGAACGCCGACTCGTCCGACCTTCCATCACTCGAGACGTGGTGGAGCTTGGGCATCATGCCACCGGCGACCGCGGCCTGGATGATGCTGTGCACGCCACGCGCACTCAGGAAATTGTCTTCAAGCCCAAGGAACCGCATCTGCGGACAGAGCGAACTCGAGAGCAGCTCGACAACCGGTGCGACGCTGTTGTCGGTGATAATGTTGCCGCCCATGCATAAATACTTGAGGTGCTGGCACCGTCCAGCCGCGAGCGACACCATAATGCGCTTCAGGCCCGACTCGCCAATGTAGTTACGCCGCACGTCCAGCCGCGTGAGCTTTGGGAGAGACCCAACCTTGAGCAGCCACGCAATGTCGACCGTGCCAACGTCCGAAAAGCCGTTGCCGCCGAGTAGCAGGTCCTCCAAGTCGGGGCAGGATCCCTTCACGAGTGCTCCACACAGAACGTGGAGCGCATTGCCGCGGCACGTATTGGTAAACACTGAGACGATGCGGAGGCTCTTGAGGCGCCGGCACGCGCCCAATTCGATCGACTCGGCGAGTGACTTGACGACTTCTTCGCCGACATTGTCGTGGGAAATGTCGAGCTCGCTGCAGCCCCACGCATGGAGCGAAGGGCCCGTTTCCTCCTGGTCGCACGGCTTGTGCTCGTTATAAATATTGAGGCGTTCCAAGTTGGCAAACCGACAGAGGAATGTCGGCGACGCACGCTCGTACGCCGTCTGCATCTGCTTGACCTCGACGTCGAGCGAAAACACACAGCGAGGCAGCACGCGCGCGGCGTATTTGTTGAGCGTAAAGTTGCGAATGGTCTCAACACCGGGGAGGTAAGAAAAAATGGTGCGGAGCACGTCCTCGTTTGTGAGGAAAAAGGTTTCGTGGGCGTCTGAGGACGCCATCGTGACGTCGGCGGCGGCGGTTGTCATGGAGCTGCTGCAGGAAAGGCGGGGGCGCTTGATCAGCAGACGCGAGACGCCAAAGGGTGTGGCCTTCAATGGACGCTTGCCGAGCGAGGTCGGCGCTGACGAATCGGTGGCTGCCGCACGCTTGGTCACGGCGGCTTCGTGGAAGCTGATCGACACGAGAGACTGGAGCCGACGTCGCAGCGTGTTGAGGTCCTTATACTCGTGGAACGACGCCGCCCGAGAGTACAGCGAGAGTTCGATTCGCTTGGCGAGCGACGGCGTGCGGTCGACGCCGTTCGCGTCCACATTGTTGGTGTTAGCGACCCCCGTGGGGTCGAGTCGCTTGTTGCGGGTCATGGCGATGATCCGCTGGACCATGAGCCGGCGCTCCGGAAGATCAGCGGGCGACTGCCAGTGGACGAGATCCGACGTATACCGATCAGGCAGCACTCCGGGTTGGACCGCTGTCGCGCGGCTTGTCGCCGTGGTAGCTCCCGCGCCCGTGCGCATGGCGTTGGACTGGGTCGGCACGGACGAGGAAATCGTTGGCGTTGAAGTTGAAGCCGTTGGCTGCGAGAGTGTCGTGGTGGCCACGACGCGTTGGCGATCATCGTCGCCGAGGCTCGTGTCGACGCTGAGATTGGCCCACGGCGAGTGGGAGCTGTTGACGTCGAGTGTGCGCGGCGTCGTGCCGTCAGCAGCCGCGACCGCCGCCAACAGAGCGGCCTTGGTGACGACACGCGCGGTCGTGGGCGTGAGTGCACCCTGTCTCTCGGACGAGATCTCACGCGGCGACTCCATATTCACAGTATGTAACTCCAGGAAACTTCGGTGAGGGACGTCGAGTTGGGAAATGAGAGAGAGAGATGTTGTTGGTGAGTGGGGTTTTGTTGGCGTTGTTGGTGGGGGTCAGGAGATGAAAACAAATCGCTCGCTAAAAATCAACAACCAAAAAATAGGGAAGATGCCAACGGACGGCCGGACGATCGATGGCAGCTGGGTCAAGCAACTCGGGCATGGTGCCAAGTGGGATGCGTTCCTTTCCTTTCTTTCCCTTTTATCCTTTTTTTGCTTTTTTTTTTTTGCCTTTTTGCCTCGGTTTTTTTTTTTT
>JAADXL010000582.1:0-21769 GCA_023337755.1 Pythium aristosporum | reverse complement strand
TTTTTTTTTTTTTTGATCCGTCACCTCGACGCATTTATTAGGAGTGGGCGCAAATGCGTTGCGACACCCGAGAGCGTTTCTTGAAGAATAGACAAACACAACGCAACTCTCGCACCCCGAACGGGTTGTCGTCCGAAACCCGTTTCAACGATTCTCCCAACCCGCGAGCCTGGTCTGGGACACGTCCGGACTGGCAAAAAGACCATCTGGGTTTGGGATGAGATGGGCTCTGCGTTCTTCCAAAACCCGACACGCCTCAACCCAACCCGCACCTGGGTCGCGCGTGTGTGAGTGAGAGAAGTGTCGGTGGAAGAGTTGCCCGAACCGCAGCTCTGGTCAGTTCCGTGGTATACCCAACCCAAGTGTATATGGCCCAGGGGCGGTGCGACAGTCAAGTCAGGCCAGCTCCACGACTCTCCGTGCGGCCGTCCATATACTAGAATCTCTCTCGGCCGGCGCCCGCCTACAGTACGCCCCGCGGCGAGTCCCTCGCCATTTTCGCACCTGCGCGTCCTCGTCCCTCTCGGTCCTTCTCGCAGTTCCGTCACGAGACGTCGCGATCCCCATCACGCCTTCTCCAGACGCGGCGACGAGCAGTGGAGACAGCACCACGTGTCGCAGGCCCCGAGTGGATGCAACGACAGCAACGCCACGCAGTTTGAGTTTTCCCGACCCGAGCAGAAGAAGAAGAAGAAGAAGAAGAAGGAGTGGAGATGGGAAATCGTCTGTCGGTGGCGCCGCCGCCACAGGAGGCACCGCAGACTCATGCGCGTCTACCACGCGATGTGGTCAAGGGCGCGCGTGGCACGACGAGCCACGGCACGTGGCTCATGGGGCGGCTCGAGAAGAAGACGGCGGCCCAGCACGGACGGCGGCGGCGGCTCTCGACGCGCGATAGCGACTATGACGTCGAGACCAAGGGGCTCGTGCGCGGCATGTCGCACTCGGACGCCACGACGCTCTCGCAGACGGCGTCGTCGTCGCTGCTCTTTGCGCGTGGGCTCTCGGGCGACAGCGACGAAGGCACAGTTGGCTCAAGCGGCGAAGGATTCAGTCTCACGCGGCAACCCGAAGACTATGACGACGACGACGAGATTGACCGAGTGGTGTACAGCAGGCAGCCGTCGACGGCGTCCTCGTCCTCCTCGATCCGACGCACTAGCAACACGGTGTGGCAGCAGCTTGTCGGATACGTCTCGACGCAGCGCGCGCCGTGCTGCGGACCGCACTCGCCGCCGGCGAGCCCCAAGAAACACCGCCACGCGGCGGAGCACACGATCGCCGACATGGAAGAAAAGCACCGGCTCTTTTGGGAACTCGTGCAGCGGCTCTTGGTGCTCAATGACGTGGTCGCCATGATGCGCGAAGTCCATGAGTACCTGATCAATCCCGTGGGCGCGTCGCAGTGCGCCGTGTTTCTCGTGGACCCGAACCGCAACAGCATGTCGCGCGTCATGCGCGGCCAAGAGACGCTGTCCAACATTTCGCAGCGCCGCGGCCTTGTGGGCCACGCGCTCGCGACCAAGGACTCGCTGTGTCGCCAGCTTTTTGCACAAGATCTCCACTATGACGCCGAGGTGGATCTCCCGCAAGAGTCGGTCTTCCAGCGGCTGCTCTGTGTGCCATTGATCGACAACAACAACGTGTATGCGGTCGTTCAAATGACCACGCAGGACGCCTCGCGGAACGGCGAGTGCGACCACCTCGACATGAAGCTGATTTCGTGGCTCGGCCCGATCCTGAGCTCGTGCATGCGGAAGTGCATCGAGTTTCACGACGTGCTGCTTTCGGACCGCACACAAAAGGCACTTCTCCACATCATCAGCTCGTCCGACACGGAAGACACGGTGCTCAACCTCATCGACGGTGTCATTGCCGGTGCCGGTCACATTACCAAGTCGGAGCGACTGTCGTTGTTTATGATTGACTGGGAGACCGAAGAGCTCTGGACGCTGTCGTCGTCGTACCACGAAGAGACCATCCGCGTGGCTGTGGAAGGGAGCACGCTCGGATACGCGGCGCGCCACCGAATGACGCTCAACATTGCCGACGCCGACAAGGATCCTCGATACATCGCCGATCTTGACCAGAGACGAGGCATCCAGACGCGTTGCGCGCTGTACGTGCCCGTGGGCGTGGAAAACGGCATGAGCTTTGACGAGAACAGCCGTCCCATGGCCGTGCTCGAGATTTTGAACAAGCACGGCGGCGAGTCATTCTCGATCGATGACGAGTGCGCCTTTGAAGCGTTTGCCAGCGAAGTCGCCGTCATCTTGCGCCGCCGTAGCAACGAGATCGAGTACATCAAGCTGCTCGCAGATACACGTGCGGAAAAAGTGCTCGCGCAGCGTGCCAAAAGCCAAGTCAATCTGCTCGAGTGCTTTACGGAATATGTCGCCAACGCCAATGCCAACCGTGCGGCCGATCGCCTCCGGCATTCATTTTTCAAGAACCACTCGCGCGGATGTGTGGTGTGCTCGGAAGACAAGGAAGGTGGCACTACCAACTGCACCAACATCGACTGTCGGGATATCGATAACCACCGAGACTTTGTCCAGGCTGCTACTGCCACTTGCGCGCCTATTGAGGAACTCCCTTCACCGATCGCCGTGACTGTGGGACCCCAAGTCGCTCCTGTGCCCATGTGGGATTTCAACATTTTTGCGGCCGATGCCGACTCGCTCCCGGTCATGGTGCGCGACATGTTCCTTGACTTCCACGTCCCTGAGATTCTCCAATGTGATGAAGTGACGCTTCGCAACTTCATCTTTGCCGTCAAGGAGACGTACCATCCGAACCCGTTCCACAACTACGTCCACGCTGTGTCGGTCGTCCACATGACTTACATGATTCTCAAGACGACCGAAGCCGGCAAGATGCTGCAGCCACTCGATATCGCCGCGTGTCTGATTGCTGCTTACTGCCACGACGTTGACCACCCGGGCCACACGAACACGTTTGAGATCGTTTCCAAGTCGCCACTGGCACTGCTGTACAGCGACGACTCCGTGCTTGAGCGCCACCACGCGAGTACGACGTTTCGCATCTTGAAGGAAAAGAATGCCAACATTTTGCAGAATCTCTCGACGTCCGACTATCGCTACTTGCGCAAGATGATCGTGACGGCCATTTTGTCCACGGACATGGCACAGCACTTCAAAATGTGCGAGTCCATGGAGAAGGCGTTGAACCCGACGCCGCATCACAAGTCGAACACGTCGGTCAGCGTCAAGCGCGAGAGTGCGCCGTCCGTGATCGAAAGCTGTGGCGGTGCGGTGATGGACCATCATCATAATCACCCGACGTCGATTAGTGGTGCGCCGTTGCCGGCGGACCAATCCGCGACACTCATGGAAGCTGTGCGCGAAGCGGTCTTCTCGAACGAGCCAGGCTCGACTCCCGGCACTGGGGCCAAGACACTGGCAGCTCGCGTGGCGGCCTGCTCGATGGACGAACAGTGTACGAGCTCATCGCCGTTCCAGTGCAACTTCAATGGCACACTGGAAGAAAGAACGTTTTTGGTCAGAGCCGTCGTGCATGCCAGTGATCTATGCGGCCAGACTTTCCCCAAGCCCATTGCACTCAAGTGGAGCAACATGATCTCAAAAGAATTTGCGTACCAGGCGCTGTTGGAGCAGGCCGACAACCTCCCGGTCTCGTTCAAGCAACTGGATGACCCACTGGAAATGGTCGAAGGCCAGCACTTTTTTGCCCACAAGATTGTGTTCCCGCTGTGGTCGCTCATGCACCAAATGTTTCCTGAACTGGAAATGTGCATCAAGAATCTGACGGATAATGTCAACCACTATGACAAGGAGATCCAGCGTCTCAAGCATCACAAGCAATGGACCCTGGCCATGGCTGCTGCCCATGAAGCAGCCGCCGCTGCTGGAGGTGATGGCAATTTGAGCGACACGTCGAGCGCAGGCGATGCACCATGGTGCCGCAGTGACGACGAAGGCATGGCCGTGCCTGGTGTCGCGCGATGCACACCGGCGAAGTTCAATTCGTTCCGTGCATTGAAGTCACTCTCTCGGTCAGTCTCGACCGGTGCGATTGACGAGACGGTGTACGGCAGCGTGGCCATCGATGCCATCGAACTGGCGCGGTCGCGCTCCGAGTTCCATCGCGCACGCAGCAGTTCGACCGAGTCTAGCGCAGACGAAGCCGACGTCGAGCGCGAGGACGAGATTTTCGAGATCAACGATCTCAACAACCCGCAGCTATTGCTGACGAGGTTATCGTGAGTAAAGCGGGACGGCTTCAGTTTTTGTTTTTGCGAGCCAACGAGTGATACATCTAATTTATTCAAAAGGCCACTCTCGACGCGACGCGCGTCATACTTCGGATGATTGTATCTCGTCCACCCCGCCCGCGCACCGGCGACACTGCTTGGATCGCGCGTCGAAGTCGTCCGAGCAAAAGACCCCCGTACATCGTGTACACGCATCACCACGGGAGAAGAACGCAAAGACTGCGTGGCACTCGGGTGCATTGCAGTACCACTCGGGGCGATCGGGGAACTCGATGCCTCGACTCATGCCATCGTGCAGCAGCGAATCGTCGTCAAGGTCATCAGTCGACGGAGGCGTAGCGCCGCTGAACCACCCCACGAGCGAACCCAGCAGCCCCGACGTGCTGCTGGAGGTACCATAAATAATACTCGTATCTGTAGTTGTTGTAGTGTTTGTTGACGGTGAGTGGTCCAGCGGTAGGTCGCTTGCTGGTGAGTGAATATACACGAAAGAAGACGACGACGTGCTTGCACTCGCACTCGTACTGCGGCTGCTGCGTCGGCTGCCGCCAGAGGAGGAGTCGCTCGTGGCGGCGTCGGCCTGGAGCTCGCTCGTTTCTCCTCCCACGGTCTCTTCCTCTCGCCTCGCGTCTCCCGCCTCGTCCTCGAGCCGCTCCTGCCGTCGTCGTCTCCACTGTTGGTAAACGGCCGGGCATTGATGGCGATGGATGCACGGCTCCATAGTACCACTCCCTGCTCGTCCGCAGTACGTGAACTTGCAGTTGCGGCAGGTCTCTCGATGGAACATTGCCCAGGCGTCCCACTTGGTGTTGCAGCACAGACAAACGTCCCGCTTCTCCAGCACGAGTCGCGCCGCCGTCGTGTCCCGAAACCTCCAGTGGATCGCCGTCTTGCGTGGCGTCAGTCCGTTTTCCGTGCCGCTCCATCGTCCGCCGCGGACTGTGGGATCGGCGCCACAGCAGAGCAAGAGGCGAACGAGGTCGGGCTGGTTGCGGATCACGGCGAAATGGAGCGGCGTGAGTCCCGTGTCGTCGGCATTGTCGACGTCGGCGCCGCACTGGCGAATCGCAAAGCAGGCGATCGGCACGTGGCCGTGCCACACGGCGAAGTGCAGCAGTTCATTCGCGAACACGTGCGCGTGGAGGGGCGTCTCCCGTACCGCCTTTATCTCTTGCCACGCACGCGAGACGCGGTCCAGGTCTCCCTTCTCTATGGCGTGCACGAGGTCGGGCGGCAACGAGCGATGGCGGAGAAACGCGCGCGGCGGACGGACTACCGTCTCACCACTGGGCGTCGT
The DNA here is from genome assembly GCA_023337755.1 of Pythium aristosporum. Taxonomy (NCBI): domain Eukaryota; phylum Oomycota; class Peronosporomycetes; order Pythiales; family Pythiaceae; genus Pythium; species Pythium aristosporum. Next base: position 16,217 of record JAADXL010000582.1, on the reverse strand, counting down.
GACCGTGTTGCCCTGCGCAGCGACGCGCATGTAGTGGAGTCGCGCAATGTGGACGGTCGTGTCTTCGCCACGGGCGACGTGCGGGTTCGCGCGAAACGCCAGCGCCTGCAGCACGGCGTGGTACGGGTCCACCTGGCGCACGAGCGGCTTGAAGTCGCGCAGAAAGTCCTCAAAGTGCATGCACATGAGTGGCGCCTCGAGCAGCTTGAGCAGCGCGAGCCCCATGCGCAGGAAAATGTCCTGCACGCCGACGAAAAACAGATCGAAGATCGCACACGCGAGATCGGGCTTGGTTGAGAGCGAAAACTATGGGTATCCACATTAACAATTCGCGAGTAGATGGGGGAGATCATTGATGAGGAGACTACGCACCAGTGTCGTGAACCATTCAATGCCGTACATGGGGATCGCAAACCCCTGCGCGTGCAAGTGTGCATAGAGATCGGGCAGCTCGCGCTGCAGCATGGCGTCAAAGTGGAGCAGATAGTCGTCCAGAAACGTCGAGCTGTGGTGGTAAATGCGCGCGAGCTGCCGCTTCTCGAGCAGGTACAGAAAGAGCGCGTACGCGTCGGCCTCGTCGAGGCCCTCGACGAGAAACAGGGCCGCGATAAAGTTCATGCCCTGGCAGTATCCGTCCTCAGCCTCGGCCACGGCATTCAGCACGCGGAACAATGCGCGCTGCTGCGCGTTCACGTCGCGCTCGCGGCTTGGTAGCTGGCTGCGTTCAAAGATACTGAACGTGCGCGTGACGTCGCGCTGGATCATACTGGACCGCTCATAGTCGCCGCGGCAGATCAGGTAGTAAATCTCTTTGTGGCGAGCCATGAAGGGTTCTGGTAGCACGGACATCGAAGCCCAGTCGATGCCCTCGGTGAGCGAGAGCAGCAGCGCGCGCTCGTCGTCTTGGTCCACAAAGTTGTACTGCCGCACGACGTGGCGCCAGAAAGTTTGGCGCTTGGGCGTCGGCGTACGACAGGAGGTATCACGCCCCCAGCCGCGGGGAGACGCCAGCGACTCGCCGAGGGATCTCGCTGGGGACGCCATGCGCGACGGTGACGACTCGGCGCGCGTGCGCCAGCTCTTGTCGTCTCGGTCTTCTTCTTCTTCGTCGTCTAGGGGCTTGTCGTCACTGTCTAGAGACTCGTCGCTGTTGTTGTTGATTGCAAAGAGTAGAGGCCGTCCATGGAGACGGGGTCGTGCCGTCGGCTGCATGGGCAACGCACTCTCTGTGCCCGTCGGTGCCATGCCTTCCCGTGCCGTCTGTGGAAGGCAGTTTTATAGTCTGAGTCCGCAGACTCGTCGCCGCGTTGGCTGCTGAAGAGAAGGGGGCGGACGAAGTGAGGGTGGCGACTGATGGTTGCGCCAAGAGCCACAGGACGCGTGCGTGCGCTGTGGGGGCGTCTACGTACGGTACCGTACCCGAGACGTTCGATTTCTTCGAGAGCGCGCGCCGAGAGATCGCGTCGACGGCGCAAACGGAAGCACGAGCATCAAGAAAAAAAGGGACGGAGCTCCTCACCTGAGTGCCGTTTCACAGGTCGCAGGGAGTCCTCTATTTCAGCCAATGAGAAATGATTTGATTATCTCATTGGTTAAAATTAGGTTCAAGTTCCACATGGTGGTCTAGATGCACATGTGGCACACATGATAACTCTAGGTATCTGCGGCCTATGATGCGGCCCGAGGCAAAAAAGGCAGTCTTCTCACTAATGGGCGAGCCCGCGGCATCTTCTTCTCCGGGCGCCGCTGGCGACCCGAGCGGCTCCGCCCACAATGCGTCGGCGGCCGTGGCGACAGCTCCCTCTGCGCTGCCGTCGAGCGCCGTGCAGTTCCAGTCGTCGCCGGGCGTCGCCACGGCGCGCAGCCTCAAGCCGCAGGTCGTGCGCATCGAAGTGCTGGGCGACGACAAAGTGGGCAAGACGTCGCTCATCTGCTCGCTCGTGTCGCGCCATTTCAGCGAGCGCGTGCCGGCCGTGCTGCTCAACGTGCAGATCCCGGCCGAAGAGAACAATGAGAACGTCATCATCTCGATCACGGACACGTCGTGTACGTGTAGCTGCTGGGCGGATCCCTCGAGCAGCTCACTTGATCCATGTTCTTTCTTATTTTTCTTATTCCCAACAGCTCGTGTCTCGGATCTCGTGCGCGTGGCGAATGCAACCAAGCGCAGCGACGCCATCTTGCTGGTCTACGATCTCACGCGGCCCGAGACGATCCAACGGCTGCGCCGCTGGCTCGACCTCATTGCGCGCCACAAGGAAGTGCCGGTCGTGCTGGTCGGCAACAAGGACGACATCAAGACGGTCGTGACCTCGAGCACGATCATGGACGGACTCCACTCGAACCAAATTCGCCAGCTCACGACGACGTACCAGGTGAGCCAGGAGTTCTAAGCGCCTCACAACTGATGGCTTCTGATCTGAGCTCTATCACACTCCAGTTTGCCGTGGACGGAGGCGACTGCTCGGCCCGGAACTTTGCGCAAGTCGCTCGCGCCTTCTATTACGCACAGAAGGCCGTGCTGTACCCCGTCGAGCCGCTCTACAACGGCAAGAAGCGCGTACGTTAGTTACTGTGGATACCGTGAGACCTCTTGAGTCTCTCCTCACCAATTGTCTCGTGTAGGTCCTCGAGCCCAAGTGTGTCAAGGCCATCAAGCGCACGTTTCGCCTCTTTGACCGCGACCGCGACGGTCTCTTGAGCCGCGACGAGCTCAATGATTACCAGCAGGACTGCTTTGGCATGCGGCTGCTGCCGGCCGAGATGGACACGATGATGGAGTTTCTCCAGTCGACCATCCCCGAGGGCGTCAAGGAGGACGGCTCGGCCGTGCGGTTCCACGGCTTCCTCTACCTCTGGCAGCTCTTCATTGACCGCAAACGGCCGGAGTCGTGCTGGCAAGTGCTGCGCAGTCTCGGGTACAACAACGAGATCCAGCTCGAGATCCCGCCGGAGCGGGTCGCGTTGGTCCCCCACGAGAGTGATCAGTCGGCCCAGCTCACCAAGGACGCGGTCGAGTTCCTGGACGCATTGCTGCGCCAGTTCGATGGCGACAAGGACGGCAACCTGACCGAGGACGAGCTGGACGAGATCTTTTCCATTTGCGAAGACGAGGAGCCGCCGTGGCGCACGTGCTCGGCGATCGCGACGCCCATTTGGTTTGCCACGACGCTCGTCGCCGACCGGCTCGTGCTGTCGCGCGCCGCGTGGCTCGCGCTCTGGAGTTTTGTGGCGCAGGAAAACCCCGAGAAGCTGCTCGAGACGTTCTTCTGCCTGGGCTTCAACGACAAGCTCCACGCGGCTCTCGAGTTCACCAAGTACGGGCAAAGGTATCGGAGATGCTACGTCGGTACACTGACACACTTGCTTGTGTCTCAATTAGGAGCCGCAGCACGACCCGCCAAGCGAGTGTCATTGAGCGCAACGTCGTGACGTGCTATCTCTACGCGAGCACGCGGTCGCTGAAGACGCGGTTCGCCAGCGCGTTGGTCGGCCGCAAGACCGTCGCAACTGGTAATGGACCAGTGGGGAACGAGAATGAGAACGAGGAGGAACTGCTCCGTGCTGTCAACGCCGTGACGACCAAGGACACGACGACCTACTTGCTGGTACTGTACAGTGTGGGAGGGGTGGAGAAGCCAGTCACTGATGCTGGTTATGATGCTAGCTCACGGAAGCGCTGTCGGAAAGCGAGGTCGACAAGCGGGCCGACGTGCTGTGCTTTCTGTTGGACCCGCTCGACCCGACGTCGTGGGCGTTTGCCCAGGACATGGACGCCAAGCTCTCGCGCGAGATCCCGCGCCTGTTTCTCGGCGCCAAGCCGGACGCGGTCGCGCGCACCTCGGTCGAGTGGGAGGACACCGTGCAGCTCGCCAAGGCCACCAACACGCTGCTCGTGGAGGATGACAAGTCGACGGCCGAGGCGTTTGAGAGGCTCGTGCGCACGGCCACACGACCGTACGTCTCTGTGTGTTTGTTCTATAGACGCTGACTGGTTAGAGCTGACTCATGTGGCTGTGACTATATCACTACCAGACCGAACGCGCACTCGCGCCGCTCGCGCCTGGGCCGTTGGCCCTTTGGCACAACGGGCACGCTGCTCACGCTCGTGGTCGTGGCCGGCGTGGGCGCGCTCTGCTTCGAGAAGAACCGCGAGCGCGTCAGGGAAGCGGCGCTCGTGGTGCGCGAGGCGTCGGCCAAGATGCTGCGCGCGTAATCCCATTGTCGTAATCCACCCCTCCGTTCAGTCTCTCCTCTAGTTGATGTTGACGCGTGGGCGGCCTTTCTCAGTACGTGCATTGACAACTGGTAAAAATACAATCCAGGACTGTTGATGATGGGCGAGCCAGCATCATCAATTCGCACGCCGCATGGGAAGGAAGTTCAGTAACCACCCACCCGATTCATCTCCGTCCTGCCCAACGGCGCCATGCGTTTCGCCAGATTGCCACAAGCCCAGAGAGGTCTAGAGACATGGGATGTTGACGAGGCTGTGCGTATACGTACTGTGTACTGGGGGGATCATATCTATTTTCATTCGCGTGAGAAGGGTGAGGCGATTGCGCCCCATTCAGCGATGATTGCGCTTCGTTCAGCTGCGTATTTAGTAGGTGATCCCCGTAGAGTGCCGCCTGCATCTTGTCGCACGTGAACAGTTCAATCGCCAGCGGACCAATCAGCGTCGCGCATTTGGCGGCTGCCTTTCTTGCCCGCCAAGAGATCTGATCTCCTGGGCATCGACCAAAGAGCGCATTCACGGAATTGCGCGCTCTCGCTGAAACGACACCTCCCACATTCCCACAGACGAAAACTCCTCACGACGGAAGGAGAGGATTTTTCTCCACCCAACAATCGGAAGCACCCCGCAGGTCACTACACTTGCACCTTCTCAGTGAACGCCCCTCCCGCCATGACTGCGTCGCCGTCCCGGCCCCAGCAGCGCCACGCGGCTGTTGTCACGACGACCAGCCCTCTGAAAATGATGGCGATGCCACCACCACCGACCGTCTCCACCACCACGTTCATCAGCAAGCGCGGCGTCTTTCTGCTCACGATGACGTTCGTGACATTCGCGGCCTTTGCCGTCTGCGTGCTGCTCGAACTCGCGCGACTCGCGCCGGCCTCCACCGCTGCGACCTGGTCCGTCGTCGGTCTCTTGCCCGACCACGTTGCCGCGTCGCTGCGGGACCTTGACGCGCCGCTCTCGACCGCGTGCATGTGGATCCTGCTGCTGGCCGCGCCCGTGACGAGCCTCGCGGCGTACTCGCCAGCGTCCGTCGTCGCGCAGGTCTCACCATCATCATCGTCCGTACCCACGCCACCGACAAAACACAAGCCGCGGCCGCCCCACCGCGACCAGTACTTTCGCATCTTCCAGCTCGTGGCGTGGACGCTCTACGCGGCCTTTGTGGGCGGCTGCGTCTGGGCGCCGCACCGCTGCTCGGGCGACTTTCGCACGACGCTGGCCGTGCTCGCCTTTCTCGCCGAGAGTCTCATTGTCTCGTCGCTGCTCGCGCTCGACCGGCCCTTTAACAAGACGCCGTGGAACCACCGCAAAGAGCGGCTCGTGGTCATGGTCCACAACTGGAACAACATGCTTCTGGTCGTCGGCGCCGTACTGCTCGCCGCGAGCGCCGAGGCCACGCGCCAGAGCGACGTCGCGACCCGCGAGCACGCGCAGTCGCTCGGTCAATACGCGCTCAGCGCTGGCATGAACTCGGTCGCGCTCGTAGTCACGGCCGTCTTCAACACGTACGGACTGGGCGGCGTGCTCGCGCCCAAGGCCGGGTGGAAGTTCTTCCAGCCCTTTACTGGCGGCGCGCAGTTCATGGTGTGCCAGGCCGTCTCGTGGACGTGCTTTGGCGTCGGGCTCTTTATCCAGGGACTCTACCTCCTCTCGGTCGTCATCGTCGAGCTCGAGCTCTTTGTGGGCGCGCTCGCGCTCGCCGGCTCGCTCTTCCTCGTGTCCGAGGTCGTCATGGTCGTGTCGCTGCTCGTGTTCCAGAGTGACAAGGCCAATAACAGAGACCGTGGGTGTCCCGTCACGGCGCGACCGTCCTTTGAGCAGCGGCTCCACGCCTTTGCCGACGACTGGCTCGGCTTCTTCTTCGTCGGCATCATGGCCAACACGCAGTGGATCCCGTCGGCGTGCTTCGTCGTGCTCTTTGCCACGACCACACGCATGGACGCCGTGCGCGTGCTCTTCTACTCGCTGCTCGCGACGCTTCTCGTCTTTATCTTTGTCGCGGCGCGCTCGCTCGCCATCCACTTGTACAATAAAGACTCGGCTTACGGCACACGCCGCGACGTCAGCGAGTACCGCGTCACGTACGTCGTGCCGCAGCTGCTGGCCATGGCACTGCCGCTCGCGTGCACCCACTCGCACTACCGCCACGGCCACGAGGCCACGCTACCGCTCGCACTGCTTTCGGCTCTGTTCTACGTCTACGTCTTCTCGTACAGCGGCAGGCCCCAGGTCACGGGCGCGCGCAAGCGCATGAGCTGGGTCGCCGGGCGCAGCGAGGTCATGGAGACGGTCGTGCGGTACTTTCGCGGCCGCCTGCTGCGCGACGCGCCGCTCGACCCGACGCAGCACTACATCATCGGCTTCCACCCGCACGGCATCATGTCGACGTCCGTGCTCTGGCTCCAGTTCTCGCAGCAGTGGCGCGACCTGTTCCCGGGCGTGCACGCCAACATCCTCACGGCCAGCGTGCTCCACCAGATCCCGCTCGCGCGCGACATTCTCCAGTTCTTTGGCGGCCGCGAAGTCTCGCGCCAGGGATTTGCTCGGACGCTGGAACACAAAGAGAGCGTGCTGCTCGTGCCCGGTGGCCAGGCTGAGATGCTCGAGCAGCGCTCGGGCTGCAAGCAAGTGCGCGTGTACACGCACCACAAGGGGTTCCTCCGACTCGCGATCGAGCACGGCACGCCGCTCGTGCCCGTGCTGAGCTTCAAGGAGGGCGAGACCATGGACAATGTCCACGCGCCGGCGCTGCAGCGCTGGTGCATCAAGAAGATCGCGTTCCCGCTGCCCTTTTTCCCGTACGGACGCCTGGGGCTACCCGTGCCGCGCAACACGGACATTTGCATTGCCGTCGGCGCGCCCATCGCCGTCGAGCGCAAGGCGCAGCCGAGCCAAGACGACATTGACAAGGTCCACGCGCAGTACTTTGGCCAGCTGCAGACGCTCTTTGACAAGTACAAGCACGACGCCGGGTGCAGCGACTACGAGTTCGTCCTGATCTAAAGACCACGCGGCGGGAATGTATTGTATCACTACGTAAGAATGCATCCCATTCCTTCCTCTCTCTCTTCTCTCTTCTCCTCTCGTTCTGTTGGTTGTCTCTTATGGCCCCTGGAACGTTGGCGCGAGTGCCTGGAACCGCTCGCGGCGATGGGCTGGTCCAGGGAACCTCGTCCACGCGTCTTGGACCGTGGCGAGCACGTTGGCCACGTCGCTCGGCACGTGGCGACTGTACTTGTCGGCGTACGACGCCCACAGCTCGGGCGCCACGAGCGCCGTGAACGCGAGCAGCAGCTGCGTGCGCCACGTCGCGAGTGCCTGCGTCCACTGCTGCACCCGCTCGCGGTCGCTGGGCGCCTCGCACACGTGGGCCGACACGTCCTGGAGGCGTTCATAGACCGCCGCAAAGGTCGGCTCGCAGCACACGGCGTGGTAGAACGCCATGTCGAACGGCGGCAGCGATGCGTTCCAGACTGCGAGCTGTCGAGAGAGTGTCGGGGCAACCTCGGCCAGCTCCTGCGCGTCTTCGCCGCCGGCGGTCGCGGCGTCCTTGGCACTCGAGGCGCTGATGGCCGAGCCGAGCGAGGGCACGCCGAGCTTTTGGGCCACGGCGAGACACTCTGGCTTGTGTGACGGGATGAGATCGAGAGCCGTCTTGCCCAGAGCGTTGGTCGCCGTGAGGTTCACGCGCTGGCTGGTGAGAAAGGCGTTGAGGACGTCGAGCGTGAGCGAGTAGTTTTCACACGCATAGTGGAACGGAGTGTTGCCGATCTGAACAGCAGAAAAAGGTGGTTTAGATGTGAATAGAAAAACACGGATTAGGAAGAGGAGAGACTCGTACGTTGTTGGGCAGATTGGGGTTGGACTGGTGGGCGAGCATGGCGCGCACGAGCGGTGCCGACAGAGCAGTGTGCTGGCAGAGGTTATGGAACGGCGTCGAGAGAAACTATTTTCCAACACCATAAACATGATTAGGATAAACGGCCCTTTGCTGAGGTGGGGGCGAGGAGGCGTACTTGGTTCTGGATGTTGGGGTTGGCTTTGGCAGAGAGCAGCGCGGTGAGAAGCGCTGGCGTGACCGCCATGTTTTCCGCTAGATAGTGGAGCGGGACGTTGCCATCCTAGTCCACAAAAAATAAAATCCCGATTAGGATGTTTAGAGAACGGTACAGAAGGGTAGTCCATAGCCAACGCACCGCGTCAACGGCGTCGACGGATCGAACGGATTTGAGGAGCAGCGACAGCGACGCGGCAGAGACGATCTCGTTCTCACACTGGAAATGAAGCGCGGTCTTGGCCGAGTCCTAACCAACAAAATACCGACAAAACACCAGCAAGCCAACAAACCAACAAGCCAACAAACCAACAAACCAACAAACCAACAAACCAAAAGGCGAAGTCAGATCTTCTGCCCAGGGGAGGGAAGCGGAGTCGTAGCCATGCACGTACATTTGTCGTGCGGGACGCGTCGGCGCCACCGGCAAGCAGCGCCGCGAGACTCTGGTCGAGCGCGTCCGTGTGCTTGTTCTTGCTCAGCAAGTGGAGCGCCGTCCAGCCATTCTACAGTCAGCAGCAGCAATAGCATTAGAGCCGCTACACAGACCTCATTCGCATTCTCGCCTGCACCATTCCTACCTCATCCGCGGCGTTGGCGTCGATGCCTCGCGCCGTGAGCGTGCGGATCGCAGCGGCGCGGGCCGCGTCCCCCGCCGAGCGGTTCTCGCTCGCAAAGTGGAGCGGCGTCCACCCGTCGAGCTCGAGCGGCGCGTTCCCCACCGCCTCAAGCGCGCGCTGCAGCCGCGACGCGTCGCAGGCGCCCTGCACTTCGTCCCACACGGCCTTGGAGCCGCTCATGGTTTTCTCGGAAGATTGCAAATCGTCGACTTCAAGCACCCGAAGAGAATGGCACAATTATTCTGATGACCTCGATAGACTGACTATACTGAAAGTAAATCTAAATCGGAATAATCCACAAAACTAATTTGTCTTTCATTCCACTTCGTCCTACATAAGCATCCTTCGACTGTGCATGAAAATGAGACGCAAAGGTGTCTCACTTTTCTTCAGTGGGTCCACAGTGACTATCATCTCGTCCTTCACCTACGCCGGCTGAGGAAAAACGACGCGCCGGCAATGGCGGCCGCGGCCGCCGCATAGTACACCATGCCCAGCACGTTCTCATTGTGGTGGGCCGTCCGTGCGACGCTGCGCATGCCTGCCCGCGCGACGCGGTGGAGCACCATCAGTCGAATGTACTTGTTTCCCCACATGCGCGCACGCTTGACCGCATCCTTGAGGTCCGTGTCCGTGAACAGCAACACCTGCAAAACAATACGAGCCCGTCAGTATAACATCACGGGTTTCTGGTCAAGCTATGTAGACAAACACGTACGTGCTCGCCATCGTCGTCCACGTAATGAAGCTTGCGGATCGTGTAGTCGCCCAAGCGGTTCTGCACGTCCTTCACCAGCTCCTTGAGTGACTCGGCTGAGCTCGTGAACCGGTGGATCGCTCCATTCCAGTCAGCGAGCTTGAACACAAACACATCGGGACGGGAGTCACCGCCTTCTGGTGTGTCTGCCTCGGGGGATGTCGGGTCAACGGCCGTCGGATCCTGGTCATTCTCCGGATCCGCCGAGTCGATTCCGCGGCTGTGGCTCCAGCTAAGGCGACGCTCGACCGACGACCCGCTTCGCTCTAAGGCGCTTTCGTCCTCGTCTTGGTCATGGCCACGCACATCGTCCTCATCCTCGGCGTCTTCACCCTCGGTCGATTCTTCATTCGGGATAAAACTCTGCCGCAGTTCATTCCACAGCGGCTGCACGTTTTCGGTTTTCGGGAGTTGCAGCATCCCCATTTGCTGGACGATAGCACACGTCGCTTGCAGCACATCGACGAGCCCCACGAGTTTCGAGTCTTCGTCAAACACGGGCACATGGAGAAACTTGCCATTGTGCATCGAGTGGAGAGTCTCGAGGATGGTCGTGTGGAGCCGTGCGGACGACGGGTTGGGCGTCATCACGCGCGAGAGGACGCACTCGGTCGGGTCCATCTCGACCGCGACGACACGCCGCATGAGATCCTTGGACGTGAAAATGCCGACCATCTCCCCGTCGTCATTGCAGACCATGACAGCACTCGTATTCTTCGAGAGCATGAGAATGGCAGCGTCTAGCGCTGTAGAAGTCGGGTGCAGCACCGGCACGGGCGAGCGATCAAGGAGAATTGCCGACAGTGTCGGCAAAAAGAGCTGCCAGTAGTAATATTGCCAGTCAGTACTTTCCACTCCGCATGATAAAACCCTCAAGATCACGCATACCTTCTCCCGTAGCTTCTCGAACAAGTTCTCGCGTGCACTCGTTGGCAAATGTTTCTGGAGCTACACTCATTCCACGTCAGCACATTGGAGAGCGAAATCCCAGCTGAGCGTTGTGTGGGCTATACCTTCTTGACAGCATCCTCCAAGTTCTTCGAGTGGGCATTGTATTCTTGCTCAATCTTCGTGATTGCCTCGTATAGGCACTTGGCAATATCGAGAATGCCGACCACTACACCACCACAGTCTTCGCTCAGCCCTTGCGCCATGGTGTCCTAATTCAAATCGAATGGCGACCGTACCTTTGTCGTTGTCGGCGACTGGTAAATGGCGAAACTGTCCCGACACCATTTTCTTGAGCGCGTCAATCGCGCTGGCATTCGACGCGACGCAGTGCGGGTTCGGCGTCATCACGTCGGCGACGCTCGTGGTTTTCGGGTTACGCCCAAGTGCGACCACCTTGAAGGCAATGTCCTGCGGAATACAACATTCACGTTTCTTCAGTCAGTTGCTGACTATGCCAAACGCCATCGTCCAGCCACGTACACAGTCCGTGAGGATGCCTGTGAGCAATCCGTTGCGGTCCACCAACAACGTCGCGTCAGCTTTCTTGTCGACCATCGTCTTGACGCACTGCGCGACCGAGATGCGGTCACTCTGCAGCAGCGCTGGCGAAGGGCGCAGGCGCTTGACCGTGCGCTCACCCAGTCGCGTTGGTTTCTTTGACGACGAGGACGACGGCGTCGAACGGTGGCGTTGCGACGCGCGTCCACTGCTACTGCCGCTCCCACTACCCGTGCTGCTCTGGCGTCGTGCCGACGGCAAAGGCGGCGGCTCATCCGTAATCTCCACGACGAGCTCTTCGCGTGGGACAGAAGGAATCGGTGCCGTCGTCACTGGCTTCTCGTCGGCCACTCGTTGCTGTTGCTGTAGTTGTTGCTGCTGTTGCTCGCGCGCGGCGCGTTGCCGCGCAACTTTCTTCGTCGAGAACACGACGTGCGTTGGCGTTTTCTTCATGGTTGTTGGCTATTCGTCGGTCTTTTGTTGGAATTCTCCAACGCACCAGAGTTGAAAAGGTTGACCCGCGCAAGCGAGAGGGAACGTACAATCCACGCCCCTCGGTTCGTTTGCGCGGCCTCCGCTCTCTCACTCACGCGCCCCGCACGATGGTGATCGTCGTCGACGTCCGAGAAGCCTCGTGTCCCCACGCACGCCGTTGGTGTTGGCGTTGGCGTTGGCGTTCTGTTCTCTCCAGAAGAAAGTTTCGGGAAATGCGTGAGGGAGCGGGCACACGCCAACACGAAACTTTTGTTCTCCCAAGGAAATGGGTTTTCCCTACCCCCCTCCCCCGCTTCGCAACCTTTCATGGTGCCCTTTTTGGTGCCGGAAAGCATTCAGGCCGTAAATTACGCGAGAACATTCGGCAGCTTCGTCATCATTCTACCAAAATGGCCGTATTTTTCAGGTGGATTTTGGAGTTTATGGGCACTGACTCAGTCACGGACTGACTGACGGTCAGTGAGAGTGGCCCCATAAATTGCAAGTGCGTCTCATCGGGAGATGGGCGCTCTCCCTGGCCCACGTGGCCATGTGTGGGCGATTGTTGAATTTTTTGACAGCGCTGATTGGACCAGCACACGTGACTGCGTGCGCACTGTTGGTGGGCTTCAGAAAGCTCTCTCGTGCGACAGCAGAATATGGCTTCACTTGGACCAGTGATGCATTTCCACCCACCATCATCCACCTGTTATGATACGAAATCCACAGGCAGGCAGCGCGATCTTGAAAGGTTGGATGGAAGCTGGGAAGCGGTGATGACGAGTTTGCGCATTCTCGTTTTCGGAATGCGTTCTGCAGTGAATGTTTTGCAATCATTCCATCCGAAAATACAAAAAATATGCCGATATATCCTCGTAAACTACGAATAAATTCTCAGCGGCCCCTGACAAGAGTAAAAACATGAGGAAAAACTGCATACGGGCGTTATCATGAGAAAAAGATCAAACGGGGCCGTTCGAGTCCTTATTGAGCAACGCTTGAAACCTTGCATATTGAAAAGAGGTCAAGTTGAAGGTAGGGGATTCCACAGTGGTGAAACAGTGTTTTATCCCTTAATAACCGGTACTGTACCAATCTGACCCAGACGTGTTGAAGAACCTACACATTGAAGAAAAAGTCTCTCCGATGGCCACCGCTGTGTATGAGGTCCCGGCCGACGCGGCCCCCGGCGCCGTGCGGCGAATGACGGCAGAGGAAGTCGCGGCGCTGGATGCGCGCGTCCACTCCCTTCAAGAGGTGCTGGTCGTCGCGTCGCTGCTGGCAAATGTGCCCAAGTTTCCGCTCGACATGCTCAACGAGGTGCTGCTCCTGGCCGACTTTATGGTCACGTATGAGGCCTCAACGCAAGAACTGCATCGCGGGCGATCAGAGATGAACGACGTATACCTTTCACTGCAACTGCCGCCTGCGCGCGAGCTGGCGCTGCCCGAGGGCGTTGCAGTGGATCCGCAATGCGTGCAACTCGATGTCGAGTGTGCGTCGCATGACCAAGGCTGGGCGAGCCAGGACAACGAGCACGACGGCACGTACAACTCGTCGTATACATGGAGCGAGATCGCGGTCGTCAAGTCTGAAGAGAATGCCGCCAGAGCAGAGAGCGAGGAAGTTCCATCGCGGCACGTCGTGACGAAGAACGTGCGTGTGCAGTCGCAGTTTCGCCGCCACTTCAAGCAGTTCAAGGACCCACTTGGTCTCGTCCAGCATATTGCATTGGGCGATACGGTGCAGCTCATCTTGCGGTCGCAGTACCCTGGCTGGGCTAACACGGCAAACTATGGGCGCCTGCGCGCGCGATTCCGTATCGACATTTGCGAGGACGCTCAGCTCATGACCTTACAAGAACTGGCGCAGTTCCGCTCCCAATCACTGGCAGCGGGATGGACCAATGCCGCGAGCAAGTGCTGCCTGCAGTAAGCCGTGCTTGACGCATGCTCTCCTCTTGGTATACTAGTACGTGCGAGTATACTTGGCTGCTTCAACCTCACTCCCAATATATTGCAGTTGATCCCATTATTGCTAGACTCGCATCTTGCCTCCTCTCAGACCTGGGCCATCTGGAGCTTGTTGGGCACAAGTTCCCGTGGCGTGTGCATCGACTTGAAGCTGATCTGCGGCAGGCCGCCAGTGCTCGTGCCTTCCCCTCCAACAGGTTCACGGGTCAGCGTGTACATCGCGAGTCCGAGCAGCATCGTCAGTGAGGCGGCACACGTCGTCAGGTCCGGCGTCTCGTCGAGGGCATAACGCGAGAGCAGCATGAGGTAGACGCTCGAGCTCAAGAGCGAGACGTTGTAGAGCATCGACTCGGTGGCCTCGACGAGCACAAACACGGCCGCGTAAAAGGCAAACATGCACAGCACGTAGCCAAAGACGAGCAGGAAGATCTGCGTGTCCCACACGACCGCGGCGATCTGCTCACGCTCGACCAGCAACGATTCTGCCATACAAAAGAGCGACCCCCAGGCACCGACCCTGGCCAGGCACGCGAGCACGCCCTCGAGACCCTGTTGCTGGGTGCACCACTGGTTGAGCACGGTCGAACCGGCGTAGAGCATGGCCGCGAGCACGGCGAGGCTCCAACCGTACGTGTCGTTGGACGCAAGAGCGGTCTCGCGGTTGCAGCACGCGACTAGCAGCACGCCGCCACCGGCGAGCGTCACGAGACAGCCCAGCGAATGCTGCCACTTGTAAGAGGCTCGGAACGCGCACACGCTCAGGAGGAAGACGAAGGGCACGGCGAGGTTGAGTGCCAGCGCCGCGGTCGCAAACGTCGTGTACTGAAGTGCCGTGGCAGAGCAGACGTTGGCCTGCAAGTCGACGATCGCCAAGAGCGGATACACCCACCACGGAATCGCCTTGCGCGTACTGGCGGGCGGCGACGGGAGGGACGAGATAGACGGGGCGAAGTAGTTGCAGAGTACCGCCGTGACCGAGAGGAAGATGTAGAAGCAGGCGTTGAGAAGCACAGGCGTATTGACGTCCCGATAGACGAGCCGCTTGGCCATGACGAGCGCGAGCAGACTGAAGAGCGAGACCACTTGGCCGCACATAAAGTTCTTGGCCGCGCGCATGTACACGGACACGGGCAGCATGGCGAGAGGTTTGGCGTGCCAACAACGCGCGGTGTTTTATGGAAGATAGTAGGCAGAGTCTTCGTTTCCGATTGTGAGCTCGGAAGAATCCATGAGCAGAAAGGCCAGGGGGAGCCAAGATCTGCGCGGCGGAGTAGAGTCTTTTGTTCCGGCCTCCCCATTTAGATACGAGCGCCTGCAGCTTCGCAGCGCGTGCGAGACGGTGTCCAGTGGGACCTATGAGATATGGATGGGGAATTTTTCGACAAGCGACCGAGTCCCATGAATCCTCTTCTTCTTCCTCGTGGCCGATGTATCCAAGGTCTCCAGTAGAAATAGCTGCCCATCATCGCAGAAGCCATCTCTTCACTTCGTGACTTCAACATCGAGGAGCTCTTCGTTTTGGTCCGACAGGTCTACTGTATGTACCCATAACCTGTTCATAACGGATAGTCACTATAACGAGGTAATTTGAGCTGCTCGGCTTGGTCTCATTTTCCAGAATTTCGCCCCAGCATGGAGATCCGGGACGCCGTGACCGCGGGCAATCTCGCGCGTCTGCAAAAGCTCCTGGACGATGGCGTGAACCTGGACAACAAAGACGAGGACGAACGCACGTCACTGCATTGGGCTGCTGGCAGTGGTGCATTGGAAGTCGTGGAGTTCCTCGTCGAGAAGGCCAGCGCGCGGCTCAATGTCCAGGACGACGCCGGCTGGACGCCGCTCATGAGCGCCGCCTCGGCAGGCCACAGTGAGATCGTGAGCTTCCTGCTCAGCCAGTACGTGGTGCATTGCGTTCTATCGGTTGCGAGGCCCCATGGGTCTGACTTTCATACGTGACCAGTGGTGCCGATGCGAATATTCCGAACGAGAATGGCCAGCTTCCTCTGCACTACCACAAGGGCCGTCAGCAGATCGCCGAGCTGCTGCTTGACTACACCAAGGACATCAACCACGCTGTACGTCTTTGCATAGTTGACAATCGACGTTGTGGGCAGTAAGCATGACTGGGAATGGATATGGTGGATAGGACCACATTGGCAATACGCCGCTGATGCGCGCGATCGGCGGCCGGCCCAGCCGCGAGATCATCGCGATGCTGATCGACCGTGGCGCGCGACTCAGCACCAAGGACAAGGCCGGTACGTGTTAGCGCGTGCGAATGTGGTGTATAGAAACTGACTATATGGTGCATGCACTAGGAAACACGCCGCTGCACCTTGCGCTCCACGAAGGCCACGAGGACATTGCGCGGTTTCTCATGGAGCAGGGCGCGGACCCGCTGGTCCAGAACAACCACAAAGTGCGGTGCATGGATCTCGCACGCACGGCGCTTCGTGCTGAGATGCACGCCATGGTCGAAAAGGCCGGGTTGCTCTCGAGGATATCAATGAGAGAATGAGGCATGGACAGCAAGCCGCGTCAGTCCTCACGGCATAAGATCGCACCCGCCGCCCCCACGAGGAGCTTCGGATGACGTGAACTTACGCGAGCGGTGGCTGCGCGCCATTCCATCGGCAGGAGACAA